>VZRH01002097.1:200263-215042 GCA_013397555.1 Urocynchramus pylzowi
CGCAGCAGGGCGGCGAGCGGGCAGCGGGCGGGCGCCCCGCTCCCGGCCAGCAGCGCCGCCAAGCCCGCGGGACAGAAGCGGGGCTCCGGGGCGTCTCGACGGGGCGCCGAGACGAAGCGTGGGCAAGGCCGGCGGGCAGGGAGCTGCGGCCGCAGGAAGGGGCTGGAGAGCAGAGCTGACAGCGAGGCGAGGGGCCTGGCAGGCCTCGGAGTCTGCTGCGAGCGGGGGAGGCGTGGGAGCGGAGGGACGGGGCGGGAAGAGAGAGAGAGAGAGAAAGAGAGAGAAACACAAAGTGAGCATCACCGAGGGGGCAGGCGGGGGCCCAGCACGCCCAGCAGAGCCCCGCAGGGCTAAGATGAGAGCTGGAGTGCTGGCAGCCGTGAGCCCACACCCTGCTGCCCCCGCACCCCGCCTTGCCCCCACGTACACTCAGTCTTTTTAACTTTCCTAAGCCGGTCCTTCAGGTGAGGGCCGGAGGACATCACTCTACCCAGCCAGGGCCCATTGGGGGTCGGGGCTGGCCATAGTGCCAGAGGAGCACGGGAAAGAATTCGGCCACTTTCAACCTACACCCACAGAGCACCCCCAAGAAATCCCCACCCGAGAAGCTAACCGCAGGCGACGGACGGAGCTGCGGCGGCGGCGGGGAGCGGAATGGAGCCATCGCCGCCCGGACCTGTCCAGGGTCCTGAACCTGCCCCGCCGCCTCCCGCCGTGGCCGGGGAGCTCGGCGGGCCCGCCCTGATCTGCGAGCGTCAGGGCATCGTGACGTTGCCCTTCCTCGCTGAGTGCCATTGTCCTGCGGAGAAGGAGCCACCTTGATGGAGCATGGCCCCTGAGCAGGAATGGACAAAAACCACTGCTCTGCTTCCCTGTTTTTGATTCTACCAGTTTGGCAGAACAGGTTTGTTTGGGGTTTCATTATTTCATCAAGGTTTAGCCCGTCCCAAGGGCTAACCCTATTGTCCCTATTTCTGGCATACGACCAGACATCAAAGAGACAGAGAGGAACTGAAGTCTACACAGTGTGAAGAGAACCCTTCCCACCGTGATGGTGCTGCCCTTGAAGGCCAAAGGCACTGCTATGGCAATGGGAGAACATGACTGTGGTGCCATTGATGCCAGGGAAGGTGCTCATTAGAGCTGAAACCAGCGGGGAAAGCTGCCATTCTTACACAGAAGGAGAGCTTGCTGTTGCTTAGCAGCAGAGAGTTCCCCTAGGTCTGTTTGGAGAGGTGAACTACAGCACAAACTGGACAATGTTCCCAGGAGAGCAGAAAAAATAGCAGAAAGGTTGATTCCCACCCCACAACCCTACTCAGTATTCCTCCTGCCTAGTGACAAGGAGTCGTCCTGCAAATCTCTGCCCTTTTGGTTGTGGCAGAAAGCATAGAACTGATGTTGAACAGATTTCTGTGCCCAACTACAATTGCCAAGGCCCAGACAGGACCTATGGAGATATTATAGGTTTGACAAGTAGGATTAAATGACACTGCCTTGCTCCTTGGCAAAGAAAAGGGAACAAAGTCTCAGTAAGTGTACTGAGGTGGTTTTATTGGCTTAAGACCGAGCTCAAAACACCTGTTAACACCACTGGCCTTTGAATTCAGCTCTTGGTCACTCTACCAGGACAAGCAGTCATTTCTCAGACTGGTGAGTAAACGTGACTCTCCTAAGACCTCTCTAGACTACAGTCCCAGGTGGCATCCTAAATCTTAGCAGGAATGCTTGATCAGGTTAAAAATGCTGACAGAATGTAACCCCTTTGGAAGGTATGTTCTTACTCCATCATCCTTTCCATTTGTCTCAGGAGAGTCATGAGCTGTTGTTCCTGCCAATAGCAGGGGGTTTGGTACGAGATGATCTTTAGGGTCCCTTCCAACCCAAACCATTCTATGGTTCTAGCTAACATCTCATTAAAGAATGCTATATTTTTTCTTTTCCAAAATTCATGATGCACAGTGATGGTGAGTAGTACTGTATAAAAATATGGTATTTATGCTCCCTAGCATAAATGGTGTTAGATAAACAAAGCCACCTAAGCTAACTATCTTTCAGTGACTGGGGTTTGTAGGCAACTCTGTCTTGCTCAGTAGGCAGGTACCTCTGTGTCACTGCATGTGTACACAACCACATCCTGGAACAGCTGAATGGTGTGGAGGCATAAAGTCCCCACAAAATTGTTAATGTAGCCATCTTCCCCTCCTTTCCCCGTGAATGATGGATGCAGGCTGATGTCCAGCTGCATGAGACAGAACTGCATAAACAAGGGCTTGGACTTTGATGAAGTGGGGTTTAGAGTTGAGAGACAGACTGGAACCGTTTCTCTCCCTAAAGGAATGTGAGCATGCATGTCTCATGCATGAAAGAAAATTCCCCCAGTCATCAGAGCAGCTTGCTCTGCATGTGTCTCTGTGACTTTACTCTTGGTCCCCTCTACTGCTCTACTTTGTTCAGGTTAATTCAACTACACTGGACAGAGGGAAAGCAAAATGTCATTCTAACAAGGCTTGGGAGTATTTGACCTTGAACTTATTTCTGTTTCAAAAAATAAGTTATGGAAAATTGAGAGCTTACATGTGAGCTGTGCATTTAATATCATTATCCCATATAGTGGCACCTTTTTTTTCTGTAACATACATGATAAATAATAGATCAGGAGATCTAGTTTCAATATTGGTATTATCTACAAGTATATCAGGCATTAGAAAACCCACTTCCACCCTTTACTTGACTTTCCTGAATATTTCACATTAGACTCATAAGCTCTTGATAAACTTTTAGGAGGAAATTCTGTCCAGCATGCAGTAGTTTTTTTATTCTAAATCAAAAAGGGATGGCTTTATATGAGGGTACCTTTGCTATTTAATATTGTCCCTTTGGATGTTTCTTAGACTCCACCCTCCCTCTTTCTGCAAACTTGTCCAGTTAGCATGTTTTCCTAATTTTGCCTTTGTGGAAATGAAGAAATCTGTTTTTGGTTTTATTAATTTTATTTTATTTTTTTAATGAAAACTTGTATGACACCTTTTTAATTTGTTCTCACTGTTCAGGAGAGGTGATAAGAAAGATAATACAGAACATGCATCTGTATTTTAATAACATTGTGTTCCAACATTCTTGCATTCTTGCACACGTTAATGGGTGACATAATGAACATATCAGCTTTTTTGGGGCCTGTTTGCCTTTGAGGTGTGAGGGCTGATTGCTGGTCTCATACCTGAACTTCTGCTCCCTGCCCAAGGAGAGGTCATACACATTTCTGTGGCAGCTTTTGTGTTCTAGTCTATTTCAGTATTTCCTGCTCCCTTAAATTGTTAAAAAGAGAGTTTCTAGACCATTGAATGGAGCTGATTCATAGTGAATTAGGGAGCAATTCAAACAGAGAGTAAGAAGCCATTTTTTACCTTTTTCATTGACATTAAAGTGCACTTGTTACAAATCGTTTTGAAGACTGATAGGCTTTTCTGGGAAAGGAGATATTTTCAGAAGGAGAATGAGTTTCCAGGGACTTCAGCTGAACTTCAATTTTCTTTATGTATCAGCAGTATTCTAGTATTTGCTTTCCCTTGCCCCTTAATAAAAACTAAAAATGTAAAAAGAAAAATAAAATAAAAGATGCATTTAAATACTCATATTTTGAAGTGAACCTTATACCAGTGATATTATGGGAAGCAGCTTTACTGAACTTTAAAATATCTGTGTTTTTTCAACATCAGTTTGTTCCAGGCGTAAGCCACTTTTCTTTATGGATCTATCAGGAGGTGGTTTCAAGTAGGAAATATAGGTTCCAAGTTGATGGGAGCAAGAATAAACTGGCATCTTCAAACATGTAAGACCAACCATAGTGTAGTATTATCCCACAAAGCATTAACTAAGTTGTCCTATGTGCAGGGATGCCTGTTAGCATTATTTTTCCATCAACATTGATAGTGGTGTGTTAATTAATCAGTAGAATTTATTTTGTGTAAGCCAAAGTGTTAAAGTCCCACTGTCATGTCATTCATGCAGTCACAGGGTGTCTCTTAGCATTTTTCTGGAGGATTAGATTTCCTCAGGATCTGATGCTAAAACCTGTGATTGCATTACATTAGGGCTTGAAACGTTATCAGAATGGTTAGACGTGTTTAGATCTCAGTGCAGGCAGAATTGTTTGCAGTTGGTGGCTCTGCGTAGTGCTTTGATAATTAATTATTTCATCACTGTAAGGTCATTTTCTAGGGTGATGTATTTTCTCACGGTTGTCCAGTCCCATATGTATGTTCTGACAAAACCCTTAGCCTCAGTATTTATATCAGTCAGTGTCTGCTCCAAAGCTGCAGGAAGCCTCTGCTGTCTCTGCTCACAACTCTGTTTCTTTTCTACTCCTACATATCACATCTTTATTACTTCTAAGGCAGAGGAAACTTAAAGAGAAATAACATTTGAGACAGAATTCAATATTAGAGCTAATGACATGTTCTCCAGTAATACTGAATTGGCACTGAATGCTGGGTTTCAGAGTGTCAGAGTCAGCTCAGTGATGGTTCCACTCCTCATTCTGGCCCAGTCCAGCTGATGGGTGTGGGCTCTGTGAGCCCTTGGACAGCCCTTGGCCTGCTCTGTGGCCCAAATCGTGCTTAAAATCCTTGGTGATGCAGAATTTCTGGCAGATTTACAGACTACACAGGAAGGTGGTGGCTTGGGCAGAGAAGGTCTAATTAGAAACTGCAATATGACACACACAAAAATGAAATCTCTGCTGAAGTGCAAATGCACTAAGAAATACTGTCATTCATTTAATTTGTCATGTTTGGCAAATTGAATCTTCACAATATTCTCTGATCCTCTCACTTGATGTATGACATTAAATAATTAAAAATAGAATGCCAACCAAAATGCATACATTTTGTTTTAAACCATGAGGTTAGCATACATCTCTAATTCTATCCTCTATTTTTTCCCCCATAAACCTTTGAATTATTTGGAATAATTGAAAACCCTTATAGGTACAGCTTGATTTAAAAAGAAAAATCTCTTCCATGACGACCATGTACTGTTAGTGTATGTGCCAGCGACATGCTAGACCCTGTAGGAAGTCTCTGGTCAAAATGTTGATCAGAAAAAGATTTGCTTCTGCATACAAAAATTGTGAGTTTCCAGACGATGGAGGAAGTGGCTCAGGGACGCTCATTACAAGCTTCCAGAAGGTGTCACTGTGCACCTACAATTTGAATGGGGAACCTCAGCATTTAAGGATTCGTGCCAAAGCACTATTCCTCCTTGTGCTATCAGGGCTCCTCTTCTCTGACCCTATGGAAATTAAATGATCGATTGGAGAACAATATTTCTCTTTTTTCATGATATAAAAAGTGAAAACATCTCCGTAGTTATCACTGTCACTCAAGAGGTACCTATCCAACCGTGACCTGTGGAAGTATCTCTGATATTCTGGGTCACATGTAACCTAATTATTACACAGGATTCTTACTTGCAAGGTAATAAATATAGTTAAATTAAAGAAGAAATCAAAGCTGCCATGAATGCAATTCTTAGGTCTTATGGAGCAGTTTGTAGTTGTGTTCCAGAGCTGATTCAGACAGGAAGATTAACGGGGCAATTTGCAACCAGTGTCCCTGAACAGATCGAGGTTTCAGAGTCTTTGAGTAGTTCAAAGTGAGTCTGAAAGCCTGGTTGCACAAGGTGGCTACACAGTAACATTCCAGCTTGACAAGATTTCTGAGGAAGACACTGTGATTTTTTGCCATTAAATTTCATCAGGTTTTGGACTTTATAAAATATGGATCAATTGGAAAATTATGCAGCCATGTTAAAAGACTGATGGGAGAAAATATAATGCACTTGTAGGACTAGTAGTGGAGAAGATGAAAGGAGAAATACACTATAATTCCTTTGAAAAGGAAGAACAAAAGAATAAAGAGCAGGCAATGAGAGACTTCTGAAGAGTATGAGGTTAAAGGTCAGTATCAATGAGAATGTTGCAGGCTGGTGCTGCATGAAGACAAAACTCTGTATTTGACTCATTGCAAACTAGATTGAGCTGGTGACCAGAAGTATTTATCCAGCATCTTAAAAAGACATATGAATGATGATGAGAGGAAAAGGAGCTGATTTGATAAGAATAACAGTGAGAAGAAGCTGTGAACATATTTTGAGAAAGGAAAGACTTCAGGTGTTATCTATCCCAGTGTACTGATTTATCAGTGGTACCAAACAAATACTCTCTTAAACAGGTCAGGTTTTCCCTGTTGCATACAAGTGAGTATGCCTGTGGAAGTGAATAGAAAGCCCTGGAGCTGCCTTGAACAATCTCTCGCTAACATTTATTTCAGAGATGCCTTTTGTGATTTTGCCCCCATAGGAGTATCTGCCTAGATTAGAGAGACTGTAATTACAGACAGCCCAAGTCACTGGCTGAATGTTGTGCTTGCTTTAGGCTTGAAGCAGCATAACAAATGGGATCAGTTCCCAGGTCTCCCTTGACACCACAGATACCGAGTTACAAGTTAAAGATAGAGGATTTCAAGTAGACAAAGAAATAAAGAAACAAACAAAAAATTCTGAACAGACACAACCCCAACAAATGAGCCAATAAAAACAACAACAAAAAACCCCAACAAAAAAACAACTCAGAGTTACTGAGCTTTTGAGGGAGGCACTTGATGTGTTCCCGTGAAACCACATTTCTCCTGTTTGATGTACAGAGACAGACCCTCCATTCTGCAGGCTGGGCTTTTCCTCTGGCCTCTCCAGGGCTGTCTATCATGTTTCCCCGCACTGCACTTTGCTCTGGATTCTAGAATTGTCCTGAGAGAGGGAGAACAGCACTCCAGATAGATAGAATTTTGGACATTCCTATTTTTGTATCCCATCTTTGTGCATCACTGCTCAAATCAACTCACTGACAAGGCCACACCTGAGGCTTGTTTGTCTCCATTTCACTACTGCTTTGAATGATCATGTTCTCCTCTCGGGCAGACAAAATGTTTCTTCCAACCTCCTTTCTGCAGTTCATTTCAAACATACCTCCTGACCAAACACAGAAAATACAAAGTGAGACTGAAATTGTCCTGTCTGCAATAGCCTAACCTCTTCCTCTGTTCTGTAACACCTCTAACTTATTTCTCCTGATGATTTGGAAAGGTTGGTATGAACCTGTTTAAAGTGTGCCTGTTTAGAATCCAGAGAGATAAATGAGAGAGCATAGTTTTTTTGTGAGTCTGAAGCAATTTTATAACCAGAGCATGCCACTGTTTTCCAGGTAAATCATTCAGTAAGACACTATTTTTCTACTGAAATGAAGCACATGCATTTATCAGCACAGAGTCTGTATGAACAGCATAAATGCAGTGCAGCAAGAAAGACTAGACTGTCATCAAGATCAGAATCAAACATTTCAGTGGACATTAGGTTATGCAAGTTGGAAGAAATGTCCTTGGCTTTTAAGGGCTGTGACTCACTTTGTCAAACTTATGACTGGAAAACTATTCCATGCTGAACCATTCAGAAAATCTGGATGAAAATTGAGAAACACCATTTAACCCTCTTATTGAGAGCTCATATTCAAATATAAATGTTATACATGTCCTGTGCATTACCACGCAGAATTCTGGGTAATGTAAATCAGTAAATGGAGCAAGAATTTGCAAATGAAAAAACAGGACAAGGGGTCAGAGAGGAGCAACTCAGCAGCTTCTCCAGCACAGTCTGAGTACCTCTGCAAATCTGAGCATGAGTTCCAAGTACCATAAGGCACAAAGGGTGTGAGTGCCAAAGCTCATCTGGGATACTAAACTACAACATTACAAGGAATCCCCTAAAGAAGATTTTCTTCCCCAAAGACAACTGTCTCGTAAGAATCCGTGTGTTTGAACAATTTGGTTTGGTAATAAAAAGCAAAGAGCATAGATTTTACAAAATGAAGCACAGCAATGCAAGAAAATTAATACTTTAAAATATTACAATCTGCCTGTCTCTCATAATAAATTGTTATACAGTTGAAGAACAAATAATTTATCTTATTTTGGTCTAAGCCTGACCCACTGCTTTTGCTCTTAACTTGATTATTCTCAAAGGAAACAGTGAAGTCAACAGAACAGTGAGAACTGTTTTCTTCTTTATTTAGTCCTGAAGTAAATCACACAAAATGTCACAGGAAAAATCACAGCTACTTCCTGAAATTAAGCTGTGTTCACAACTGGAACCAAATAAATAACAAAACAAATTTGAGCCTTTCCCCTTTTTCTGTATGAGTTCCTTAGCTTAGACCTGACATCTCTAGTCTCCTGAAAATAATTCCATCCTTCTTGTGGGAGTAATTAAGTGCTTTCTACAGTGATCCAGAAAAAATGATGTGACATTTTGTGAGACAATCAGCTGCTGCTTGACAGGCATCACTGGGCAGCTCCTGATTTATTTTAGTTTGCTCTTACCTTTAACAGTTGATATGGTATTTTAGATTGGATTTATTTTGAGACTGACACTAAATGTATAATATTGAAGGCAATTAGCCTCCTGAGCTGTTTCCAACCATGTAAGGTGGTAGAATAAATATCTGTTAGCTTAAAGAGCTCAACATCTAACTTCCTGAAAGTTTTGGAATCAGCATTAGGACAGGGAGGGGCTTTGGGAAAGGCTAAGACTTCTGAGACATCCAGAACTGTCAGTAAGCAGGCACAGGCTGCTGCAAGCCAGGCTTCACCAGTTCACCTGCTCACAGATCCCTGACATTTCCCAGGCATTACCCCTCAGTCTATGTTTTGGATGAGTCTGATGGAAAAATAATGTTCTGCCTGTCTCACTTTTAAATTTTAATGCTTGTGAAGAAATATACAATTACTTACATTGTACATAAACAGGGTGTTTTTATCCCCTATGTGGTCCCTTGGAGAGGAGTGATGGTCTCTGCCTTGCATTTCCTGGATTGGCATGGCTTTGGCTTTGACCTTCTCAGAAGGATGCACCTAGCTTTCAGCTAGCAATATGGAGCTGGGCTTTGAAAGTAAGGTATTTGTGACAGGATTCTGATCTCTTTTTGCATCTTTTTTTTGACTGGTTGAATACGCCTTATGAAAAGACGCAAATAAATGGAAGTAAAAAACTGTCCTGTTATTGCACAGAAAGGGCCAGCAAATGTAGGACTGAGAAAGTATTAAAAGGCTTGAAATAAACATTTATTTTCCTGTGGAGTCTTTGAAATTTTTGTGGAAAGAAATTACTGTGAAAAAGCATGTGTGGAAATCATGGTTTTGTGTATTTGCACCACTCATGAGAAATGCATCTCGGGTAGCATGGTATACAAACAGGCAAGGAGAAGGAGTAAATTACTCTTAATGCTCACAGTATGCACAGCAAGGAGTAATGAATTTAAACAGCAGGTAGGGATATTTAGGCTGATCCTAGCAGCAAATGTCAGATGACACTTTCAAACTCCCACCCAGAACTGCCTCTGATAATCTTAGATCATAGAATGAGTTGGGTTGGAAGAGACCTTAAAAATAATCTATTTCCAACCTCCCACACCCTATGAACAGGGACACCTGCCACTACACCAAGTTTCTAGAAGCTCCATCCAGCCTGGCCTTGAACAGCTCCAGGGATGGGCATCCACACCTCTCTAGGCAATCTGTTCCAGTACCTCACCACCCTCTCAGTCAGAACCCTCTAGAACCCTCTTTTCTCCAGCCAGGACAACCCAAACTCTCTCAGCCTGTCTTTATAGGAGAGCTGTTCCAGCTCTCTGATTACCATGATACTGCACCCCACATCACTCTCCTGGTCACTGGAAAGATTTGCTAATCTGGTACTTCAGGATTCCTCCAGCACTCAGAAATCCCTGAGAAATATGAGCAGAAAAAAACCCCATGCACCAATTCCTCTTTCAGTTAGAAATAAGGTGTGTTGGAAATAAATCAGAGTACAATGGGAATGCTGTGCTCAGGTGATCTCTGACACCTGATCATGGCACTGAGGCTGAACTGCAAGCCACAGCAACACCAATTGCATTATGGTGGGCTGGTGATGCAGAAAGGTATGTCATTTTAATTTTGTATTTTACCAAAAGTCATTTTCTTTCATCAAGTTTGAGTGTGATAGGTATAGCATGGAGTAAAGGTAAATTCCTTCTGACTTCCAGACACCCAAACTAGATGCCTTTTTAAGAAGGTCTCTGTGGTCTTCCAGAGAAATGTTGCTTTTCCCATCGTCCTTTATCTAAATTGTTAATTCTTGCTGGTGAAAGGATATAGTAAATTAATGTATTTGTAAACCTGAAGCTACCCATATCTCAAATGAGTTGATCTAGATTTAGGCTGAGAAGGTTATTTATTAATCAGCATGACATTTTGTTCCACTTAAAGGTCATTGTAAATTAATAAAAACAATCTCTGTAATTCAGGTCAGTCTAGGATTGTTTTTTCTGGAAAAATTTCCAGAACTAGTGTAAAAGCACTTTTCCCTTTGGTTTTCATATTCATTAAATTATTTCTGACAGTAATATCTTAACCAGCCCAGGAATCTGCATTTTGCCCATTTCAAAGGTGCATATGTGAACAGGAAGCTTTAGGACTATTTCAATAGTAAAATATGTAAATCACTAAATTAGAAAAACACATTATTGCAAATTAGTACAAATTATCTATGAGGACTAGAAAATTTGCACATCATTAATATGCAAGTAATCCACCCATTAATGTGTAGTACATTATTATTTTGACAACTTTTACAAAAGAATGCCCTCTGATTGCTGTCTATGCAGCTATTATTGGCTCATAGACAATGCAGAGCAATACAGCCAGCTATTTTCTGAAAAATGTTTCTGGATGCAAAAAGAAAAAAAAAGAATTTATGAATTAAAGTTATTATTATGCCCTGTAATTACAGAACAGTTTAAAATGAAAGACTCTTTGAAGAGCTTTGTTTCACAGAATAGTTGAGATTGAAAGGGGATCTCTGCACATTGTCTAGTTCTGCCTCCTGTTCCTCAGGCCTCCCAGATCTGTGCTGAGGAGGGTTTGGAGTCCTCTGAGGATAGAGACTTCAAGACCTCTCTAGGCAATGTGTTCCACCACCCCCACAGTAAAAGACCACAATTTTTTCTGTCTGATAGAACAATTCTTGCTTAAGTCACATTCATATTTTCTTTCTTTCATGCTAAAGATTAAAAGATAATGTTTCAAAAAGAGTTATATTTAATGATTTGAGCTGCCTGGAGCAGACTAGTATATGGTGGACACCTGGAGGAAATGTGGGAAGAAAAGCCCAAACCCAACATTAAAGATCTCAGCAAGGCTGTGCAGGGGTAGCCAGCAAGTGGTGAAAATGAGTCCCATGCAGTGACAAAAGCTAAGCCAGTGGCTCACTGCATGTCTTCCAAGGCTAGGTCTGCTGTAGGGTGGTGCCCCATTCACAGCACGCTGTGCTCCTCCGCTGCCCCCAGCAGGGCCCACAGAGCTGAATCGACCTCTCCTGGCCAACTGTTCCCAGTTCCCACACTGGGCATGACACCCTAAGGTATGGAATGTCCCTTTGGCCGGTTTGGGTCAGTTCTCCTGGCCCCTCTCCCTCCCAGTTTTCGTGCACCCACTCACTAACAGAACATGGCAAATGGAAAAGTCCTCGACTTAGGGCAAACAGTGCTTAGCAACACCTAAAACTTCACTTTGTTAGTAAAGTTAGTCTCACACTGAATCCAAAACACAGCTCTGCACCAGCTACTTGGAAGAAAATTAAGGTTATCCCAGCTGAAACCAAGACAACACTACAGGTCTCATAAGGGTTGATAGTCTGAAAAAATGTGCAGGAGTAGCCCTTTTTTAACTAGTGAAAGCACTTCAGGGATAGGCTATACTATTGTTACAAAATTAACCACCAGAGAACATCACAGAGAGATAATGCTCTCCAGCTCGTCCTAGAAATAATTTTGCTTACCTTTAAAACTAAGTGCTTATGATTTTATTTTATTATCTTAGTCTATAACTATTTGGCAGAATACCCACTCTTTTCCCTATCAAACAGTATACTGTATCATCAAAGAAGTTGTCAGTATGACTAGCTGCTCATAACTTGATGGTCTTAAATGCCCCATAATACTCCTATATCTTCTTCCAGAATTCTGTCTGCCTTTGAAACCTTGCTCCTGAATAAAACAGAGTATCAAACATGTCTCAAATTTTATATCTGCTGTGTAAGAATAACTATTTTGGCACAGACAAAGAATGATGGCTGCATCTGAAAGGGGTTCAATCCCTAGCCATACAGTTTGCATCCCCTGCCCATCTCAAACATGAGATTATGTTATGTGACTGTTAAATTACGTTTCAGCCTGGTTAACCATGTACAAGACCTGTTCAGAAGAACAGAAGTGTGTTCTTGGTTTGTTCTCAACACCCTCTGACAATGACAAGCTTTCAGACACACAAATGCTACCATGACTAAGTATGAAAAACATACTGCAAACATACTTGGTGGGGATTATATTGACTGAAAAGGGTGAGTATATTTATTAATAACAGGACTTTTCCTACTCTTACAAAGGATAAAGACAACATCTGACTTCAGAGGACTGTTAAGAGTAACAGCCATTAATGACTGCCAGCACTCATCAGCTGAAGACACTGGAGTCCTTGGAAAAAAAACCAGTGCAATTATTCAACTGGCACCAAAGTTTTGCAAATAAGAACTTCTATGATTTTTGACCTTTCTGGAATTGTTTGTGAATGGATTCCTATTTTATCAAATGAATTATGATTCACTGCAGTTGCCAAATAATTTAGGTGAGCTATGCATGGTCATGACTGACTTTCACATTACAAGCAGTTCATTGAATAATGCTGGACATCTCCAGGCCCAAAGGATTCCTGCAGAGCTAGATCAACTGGACCAAGGGTAAAGGATGCCATACATCCCTGGGGCTGTTCCTTTGGATAGCATGCTCGAGGCCATTTCCATTTCTGCCTGGTCCCCTCCACAGAATTTAAATGGATAGGACTTGGCAAGCAGGAAAGCCACGCTGGTATAACCAGGTGTCATGGTGCCTCAGACTACAGGTTATTGTTTAAGGAGGATTCATACTTGCTCTCTGTGTCTCCTTGGCACATACCTTCTCACTTAAGACTATGCTGTTCTTCACCTCTCTGCTCCATGCCCTGTGGAGGAAAGGAAACTCTTACAGGTGAGGAAAATGTCAGCAGAAGCTGGAGAGGATTCTGCTTCAATCCCTAGCAAGAACAGGGCTGCTCCCTCACAGGAGGAGAGCTGGAAGCAAAGGGATCCCACATCCCACTTCCACTACTTGAGCAAGGCAAACCGAACATGGAGACAAATTCAAGAAAGATCCAGATCATAAAACAGTATCACAGCAAGGTGGAAGTCAACTCCTCAGATCAGATTTAAGATCAGGTCCCACAACCACCAGGCAAGCCCATGCTGACAGGTGACAGCCAAGGTCAAGCCAGGAAGTCAGCCCAGGGTGAGAGGCTCCACTACATGGCTCCCACTTGACTGGAGACCATCACTCCTTCAGGCTCAGCTCAAGGGAACAGGCCCTGTGGGTTAAACTAAACAGAGCTGCTGGGTCCACGGGTGAGGGTGGAGGCCCCAGCTGAGGCTGGTCAGAGCCGTGGACACTTATTAATGCCTCAGAGCCCTCACACTGCTTTCCCATCTGCACTTGCCCAGTCCCTTGCTGTCTGTAGGTGTATTATTCATGTCAACACAACCAAATCTGGAGACTGTATGCTTAGTAACCACAATTATGTTATAGAAGTGAAACAGGTTCTATCCAGGTGTAATCTGGACATGAACTAAAATCTGGCAGCTCTCTGGTGTTGCAGTGTGTCCTCAGAAACTGTATCCTTCAGGAAGTTCCCTCCCAGGTGTGTCAATCACACACCTTTCCCCACCCTGACCCCTNGCCTGCGGGCCAGAATAGCAACCCTGGATTGAAACCCTCCATCAGAACCGACTCCTTTCCTTCACCTCGCCTTAAAGCTTCTCCATCTGAGGGAACCCTGAGGAGCAGACGCTCTGGGAGGGAGCTCCAATCCACTACTCCTGGAGCTCTGGCATGCCTGGGCTCATCTCTGCTTGCCCAGCTGCAATATCCAGCTGGCCAAAGGTGTCTCTGGGGTGAAGCACCTCAGTTGCTGCTATTTGGCTCAGCAGCCAGGGCCAGACAAGCCAGGGCACGTCCTGTCTGCATATTGGTAAATACCAATGCTCTGGGGAACATTCTCACCCTCTTCTGAGGAAAGGATAGCAACGAGATCTGTGGAACACGACTTTGGCTAAATTTTGTCCATAGGAGAAAGTGCAAGGTTTCAAACATATCACAGTTCCTATCTCCCTATGCAGTGCATCATATGAAGGCATCATAATGTTTCAGGGGTGTTTTATTTTGTTTACTTGCAAAAAGCTCCTTGGGAGCACACATAAATGTGCCTGTGTTAGCTCTGGGTTAAGAAAGTCCTTGTATCTTTGTGTTGATAGTGGTAAAAAGCAATTTATTCACTTTTGCTTTTTAACACTTTTATAAATCAAGATGCAAACATGCCAGAGAGAAAGGCTTTTTGGGCAATGCAAATGGAGATAGAAACAAACAACTCATTGAGTTAATTTAAATGTCATGAAGAGAATTTAAAAGGCCTTTAAGCTCTGCCTATCACGACTCAAAAACATTTCTCTTGTAATTCAGTTTCTCTTTGAAAGCACATTCAAGAATAAATAAACCTAATTCAAGTGTTCCATTAGAATATTTAGGTTTGTTGTTGTTGGGGCAGTG
>VZRH01002097.1:224927-254656 GCA_013397555.1 Urocynchramus pylzowi
CGATCTGCCCGCGGCCTCCTCCCGCTCTCTTCCTCCCTCCATTCCCTCCCTGCTTCCTTCCCTCCGCCCCTGCGCGGCCTCCGCCGCCGGCACGGCCCTGCGGTGAGTGGGAGTGGGCGCCGGGCTCGGGCCGCGCCGCCTCACGGCTCTCGCGGGGGCCCGGGGGGTGCGGAGGGCTCCGCTGCTGCCGCCGCCAGGGTCCGGGCTCTGCCGGGCCCCCCGGGAGCAGCGCAGGGAGCGGCAGGNGCCGGTACCGACGGTGCCCGCGGGCGGTGTGTCAGTGCCGCTGGGTGGCTCGGAGAGCCGGGGACCCTCGGTGGTCGTTGAGGGACGTGGTGGTGCCGCCTGTGAGCGTGTCTGCTCCTGGAAGTGGCTTCACAGGGAGGGCAGTTGTCTGTTTGCCCAGGATAGTTCCTAATTTTGTTGCTTTCTTTCGTTAGAACTGTATTTTCCTTCAGTCATGGAAGCAGGGTGTGCTTGCAGGGATAGGCCTGAATGTGCCAGTTTGCTCTTGCTTGGTCTGTAAGGGGGCCAGACCAGTCCAGAAACAGGCTGTGGTTGTAAGGAATTCCAGCTCTAGCTGGATCTGAAGTGTCTGCCACCACACTTCTTGTTTTGGCATCAGAGTCAGGTGGAGATTTAAACCATAAAGGAAGGGGAAAGAAGTGGTGAAGGTCACTGTCTGTGGTAATGTGCTATATCCTGATAAAGAGCTTCTGTTCGTATTTATTTTTCAGTTTGCTTTCTGTATGGTAATGATCTTGATTTTTTGTTAAGTCTGTGTGTGTGGTTTTAATTTATATACTTACGGGTTTTTTTCCTCCCTGAAGTTGTAGTTTGCATGTTTCTAATGTCTAAGTTCTCTTAGACAAATACCTGAAGTAAATCAGTCCTCATGTGTGGGGGTGGGGAGGATATGCACTGAATTTTAACCATGGAAAGAAGACAGGTTCTCTTTTCCATAGGGCTACTTGGATGATGCAGAAGAGCCACCTTAATTCAAATAACTTAATTGTTTGAGGATTCACAAGACTGGGAGTTATGTAGTAATGGTCTGTCTCTTTTATTTTAGTAAGCTTATGATTGGCTACAGTTGAGTGTGTAGGTATGGCTTATTTTTGTTTTCAGTAACCCACATTTTAAATACTTTATGAAACTTGGATTTTTTCAGAAACTAACTAGTACAGTGTTAAGGAATGGGGCACCTGGAAACATATTTTTCTTTTCATTTCTTTAAAATATTGGACAAATACTCTGCTGTTTAATAAGAGGTCTCAAATCTGATTTGCATTTCTAGGTGCACTTTAATTATCAGTCAAGATGGATATCCGAGGTGCTGTAGATGCTGCTGTCCCAACAAACATCATTGCTGCCAAAGCTGCTGAAGTTCGGGCAAACAAAGTAAACTGGCAGTCATATCTCCAGTAAGTGAAAGATTTCCATGTTCTTTTCCCCTTTTAAGTGTTAGGCCTTTTGAGATTTTAGGCTACAGTGGAGCATAATGTTGCAGTGAAGAGTGATCTGTCTACATGGAAGTAGTTGGAAAAAGCCTACATTAAATGGAAGTGGCTGTGGAAAATTTTCTTATGACTTATTACCAGAAGGGGAACTCTACTTGTATCAGCTGAATGCTGTAATAGCAAATAGTATAGGTTTGCACAAATGTGTGGTAAAACTGTTTTTTTCCTGGTAATTCCAACACCAGTCTCAATTTCAACCTTATTAGATGACTGCTGAATTAAGAAGAGTTTACAGTAATAATTGTCCTAAGTGTAGGTATGGTATGTCTGTTGCTGAAGTGCTTTTAGTGGGAATACAAATTGTACTAGCAAAACTGGAGTGGGAGTCCAGGAAAAGAAGCTGTACCTGAAGTAAGGGAACATTCATTCTGGAGGACAGCTTAAATAGGTAAATTGGGGAATAGGCTGAAACAAATATTCAGTCTGGGGAGAGCTCTGCTGCTGTTCCAGGCAAGCTCAGAGTTTCCTTCTGCAGGGGTGTGATGGCACTAGGAGAAGCAAGAGAAGTCCTGTGGAGATAAGAGTCCAAAAAGAGAAAAAGTTTTATGGGTGAGGTAGGGAATGGGGAGAAGAAGCAGACTTTCACTAGTCCTCTGTACTCCGAAGTGAAATGAAACATTCTTGCAGCCTGTTCCCATGGCAGGTAGGTATGAGAAATATTGACAAAGTGTAAATTTATAACAGCAAATTACTTTATAGTTAATTGCTTTGCAACTAAAGTGGCAGAAATCTTCATGATTGTAGAGATACAAACCATACTGATGATGCTTTGTGATTACCAACATGATACCACTTTAAAAAAAATAGGGATTTTTTTCAGATTGGTGTGGTACATATTTGTATGTCATATATTAAATAACCTTGCAAAACTGTACTCATGTAAGCTAAGAAATGCTAACCCAGTGGAATCTTACAATGACTTCCTGCTTTGCCCTGTCCTGTGTATTTCAGACTTGCTTATTCCATTCATTGAATTGTATTATTCTTTTCTATGTGATCTTCTGAGAAAACTTTTTTTTTTTTTTGCTAGGCTGTTCTTAAGATGGATCAGTGATTGAGTGTGGTGCTCAGTGGCTTTGCAGGCAAAAGAGAAAGGTTGGGGTGGTAACCTGACAGTGGCATCTCCCAAGCACTTTTCAAACAATCTAAGTGGCTTTTGCTGTTACTGTGTGCCCTTTTGTCTGCCTGATAGGAAGTGTGTCCCAAGAATACTTGGACAGCTGTTCCTGTGCTGTCCTAGTGGCAGTGAACAGCTGGTTTGCAGTTACTTAGGATGAAAGTGGGAATACAGTTGTTCACTGTTCATGGAAATGAATATGAGATTCTCTCACTGCTTCTCTGGTGTTTCTATAGGGCTGGTGAGAAAAATCTGTTACTTTTGTACAGGGAACGGTTCTATTTGACAAGGAGTTGAATTTATGTAGTATTATTTGTTTGACTGTGTGGTCTGCTGTTAATCATTTTCATTCATTCTTGGGATTCTCTTTCTCTGGTGCAGTGTATGAAATGGGTAGTTTTGTTTGTAAATCTGGCAGCAAATTTTTATGTAACTTCTTTTGACCAGAGGGTGGGGTTCTTTTTTTGGATTTTACCTGCAGAATGTGTCTTGGTTTTGTTCTGGAATCTATGAAGGAAGAATAAACTAGTTATTTTCTCTCTTTGAATTAGCCAACTTTTGGAGGTTATTGTAGTGCATCTGGATATTGCTTGTGATCTCATGAGAGGACAAGTGAGACTTTTTGATGCTTGCATCCTTTGTGTGTCAATAACAGTGTGTCCTCTTTATTATTGTTCTGAAATGAATGTAATTTTTATGTCTCGTATTTACTGATAACAGCCTGGCTGTCTGCCTAAGTTGGCTTCAAGGATTGACTTAAATGGTGCCAGAGGGATTATCAACATTATACCACTTAGAAAAAGTTGAGCTTCCTGAAGATAACTACTGCTTTGGCTGAGGAGCTTCCTTATAATGAGTTGTTGAAAAACATCAGCAGAACTTTTGGTGCTTCCAGAGGAAATAAACTCATACCTTGATTTGGACATGTCCTTTTTTGCACTGGGCAGGTTTGGATGTGATGGTGTCTTTAAGGCTGAGCTTTAAGGGATTTCTTGGAAAGTCAGTCAGTGCAGTTATATTGATTCATTTCTGGAATGAAGCACATTATTAAATGAGTGGAAAGTACTTTCTTTGATGCACCTGTTAGAGGCAGGTCAGAGTGGTTTGTTTGGTCTGGTTTGTGGAGAGGGAAAATGGGGTGCTTGAAAGGACAGTTCTCTTTCTTTTGAGCTCCTTGTTCTGATTGTCTGTGCACTTTCTGTGGTAAACTTGCATATAAATATATGATGGCATTACTTGAAGTCATCAATGTTTTTAAATTAAAGGAAATATTTTTGTTTTCCCTAAGTTAACACATCATCTCAGGTGTGACATGATTTTTGCTTCTTAAACATGATTTACACTTCTAAACTAGAGACAGTATTTGTGTAGTTGAAGAAACTGTAGATAGTACTTACATAGTTGAAGTCTGAGAACTTCACGAGAAATTCTGATGAAGTGTTTTTTCTCCTCTGCCTGTGACAGTTGTATGTCTGTAAAGGTGCTTTAAAGATTGCATCACTTGCAACAGCATTGGGCTCAGGGTCACACAGAAGGGCATTCTGAAGTTCTTTTTTCCTCTCTCTGTTTTTCAGTGCAAAAGTAAAATGGCTTACTTGTAGCTGGTCAGACTTCAGTAGCCTGACTTTTCTTGTAGAGTCAGTTCAAGCTAAAGATTAACTGACATGGTGTTTATTCCATCTCTGAAGGTTGTAACTGTAAACTAAATATCAAACTGCACTAACACACAACTGCTGACTTTTGATGTTTTTTCTGTATACTGTTAGATATGACAATTGTCTGTATTGCCAGCTTGCTTGTGTGTTCACTGCTCCTTACAAAATTAGGCTGTGGAAAAAGATAATTTGTTTTCTGGTGCTAAAATTTATCCTTTCTTTCTGTTGGATTCCAGCTGGGGTCTGTGTCTGAGGGAGAAGAAAGTAACAAAGCTTGTAACAGTGGAAGGTGATGTGTAGGTCTGTCTGTGGAAGCTGTTAGTTCTGTATGGACTTTGCTGCCTTTGGATCTTGAGACTGGTTGCAGTTCAGAGGTGTGGGTGCCCTCCTTGAGTTGAAAAGGCATTTGCTGTTTTGCTCTGTGTGGTTGATTTCAGCATTTGCCTCAGGGGAGGGTGTGTTGGCTTGCTTGAAGCAGGTTTGGGTTTGCTTTCTTAGGGTAGTATATGAGTTCTGTGGAAAATTGAACTTGTTTCAGCATTTAACTTGCACCTTACTGCACTATAGGTTTTCTAGATACACTGCATTTGACAATACTTCATATTTAATCAGATGAGATGCTTGATGGCTAATTTGTACATAGTTTCCTGTGTGTTTTCAAATACTTCACATGCATGTTTATGAATTCTGATGCTAAAATATCTGTTCTATTTTCCTGGGGGTGGGAGAACCTTCAAAAGCAGGTTAAATATCTCAGACTTTAAATATCTCAGTCTTGTCTTAGAGGAAATATAGAAATTTCTTAATTTGTAGTGTGTGTGGGGTTTTCTTCTGTTTTGTTTTGTTTTGCTTTTTCTCAAATCTGATTGAGTCTTGTAGAGTACATTCAGTCTGTTTTACTTTTTAATTTTGTAGTGCTAAAACTGTTGATCAATTGGATAAATTTAGTGTCTCTAGGTACATTCCAAGTACTGTAGATAGCTGGATAAAAGAAATTATGCCTTGCCATAAAATATAATGGCTTCATATGAGCTTCATATTTGCTGCATATATAGTTTTTTATATTAAAAACCCCAAACAAAGTAAAAACCAGACCAAAGTACCCTAACCTCCAGAGTGTCTTTTGTTAAATCATTCAAACAAACAAAAAAAGGAACAAGAGTTGATGGAGGAAATACACATTTAAAAAGAGGAATCACAAGCTTCTGAGTCATATTGACCCATCAGGCAGATTTAAAAAATGGTGGTCTTGCAAATTCATGTTTTCTGAATCCTTGAGTTTCAGTTTTGTCTCCTCTAGCAAGTGCTCTCAAAGGCAGCTCTTGGTATCCCAGGAGTAGAGCTTTAAAAAGTGCTTACAAGGCTCCTGGCCTAAATCTGACGTACTCAGACAGGAGAGAGGAAAAAAAAAAAAAAAAAAAAAGGGAAAATTCACATGCTGAGATAAAGAGACCTTAATAGGACAGAAGAGAAAGAGGAAAAAAATAATAAAGGATTCATACTAGATCTGCAACACAGAACTGTACTAGCTACTGGGAAGAATAGTAACTATCCCAGATGAAATGAAGACACAGCTGAAGCTCAAAGTGACTTCTATCTTGGCAAAAGACTGTATCCTGGAAAATAACATGTTAAATGGCTGCTAGGAAGAGGGATGGAGGGAGGCTTTGGTTGCTTGTTTGCTAAAAGGTGCTGGGAAATTTCTGTTGCTTTGAAGAGGGGGTGAAGAAGATGTGTAATAGTATCATGGGACTCAGTATCAGCTGTCTGAGGCTGTTCTGCACTTTCTCATGATTTTTGGTTGGTTTTTCTTCACCCCCCCCTCCCTCCCCCCCTTGTTTAAGGTTTACTGTATAATCAGTCATTTCAGTTTTAAAATGAGATGAATGGAAATAGATGCATTTGAAATTACTAAAACTATTAATCAGATGTATGAGTTCCTTGATAAAATATTAACAGCTTGTTTAAAAAGCTGTTAGATCCCTTGTAATGTTTTGTATGGGTATGAAGATGTATTTTTGAATGGTACTAACAAAGTGATAAAGAATAAACGTTAATGTCTTTTTTTCCTCACAACAATATCAGTCCCCACGTCTCTTTCTTTTTTTCCTGTGGCCTAATGTAGGATAAAAGCAAAAGCTTGAAAGCTTTTTTCCTTTGCAGTTGGCAGACATCTTCTAATAGTTTGACTGTAAAGAAGTATCTCTCTTCATGGGCTGAGGCTTTCTCCAACATTAAAGCTAAAATTTAAGGGTTCATCTCAGGTCATCTTTGAAGTGTTTTGTAAATGACAATATTCTTATAAACAAGGAGCTTATCTGGTTACTTTTGTATCAGTATGATCCATGAGTCCCTGGCTTGGTCAGCATTATTTGAAGCAAAAGAGGCTTCTAGTTATGGATCTTTAAATTCAGTATTTGTGGCAGATGGATTGTCCACCTCTTTCTATAACTGTTTAAATCCACCCTTAGTAGGCAAGAAAGAACATAGGTCAGTCTAAAAGGCATGGTAGCAGCATGGTCATCATGGGCCAATCACATATGATTCATCTGTAATCATTTAAGTTTTTGCAGAAGTTGGGCAAGGACTACCCTACCACTGGCATTAGGAATCTTCCATCTAGTAAATCTTGATTGCCTTTCCTCAGTGCATATGAGGATACCTGTAACAAAGCAGCTGGAATACAGGAGTAGCACACATGGCACTGGACTACTTATGTTCTTTGCTTGAATTACTATTCAAGTAAAATAGATGAAAGATGGCTCTGTGATGAGGCCGTACTCCAGACATAGTCATTTAAGTATGAGGAAAAAAAAAAGAATACATTGTTGGTCTTATTTCTCTGTTTCAAGAATCCAGGTAAGCCATTTGGGGAAAAAAAAAAAAGTGAACACTTCCTGTAAAGTTTACAGTGATTTAAATGTAATCTCTAGTCATGGAACATCTGAAAACTGACCTTGAATATGGAAAAGATGTGTGAAGAGTCCATGCTACATACCTTTGCAAAGTGGAAGAGACATTTCATTCAGTGGAAACATTAAGAGGAGATGAGTCTTGGAAAGAACTGAAGCAGGAATGTCTAATGCTTTCATCCCCTGTGACTGTGCATGATTTTCTTCTTTCCTGAAGCCCTCCTGGTATTGCCTAGTAAAGCTAGTCACCTATTAAAATCTTGGATATTTTTAGGACTACTTGATTTAAAATTACTTTTCTTACCTGAAGAGTACCTGACTGTACTATTTTGACAAGTTTTTTTATTTCTTGTGATGTGAAGTTTTGTATTATAAAAAAAACCCCAGTAGTGTTCTGCAAGTCTGTCTGACTCTTCAGCTGAGTCTACAGCTTTCTGAAATAGCACTGATGATGGCAGTAACCACTTGAATATTAAGTTGAAGAGAAGATTAAGTAGACATCTGTTATCTTATAGGTGTCCACAACAGTTGACTTTATCAAGCCCCCTTGCTATGTGTTTAGATGAACTTGCATGCATATCAGTTTTTAAACTCAAGGTGTGATTAGTGAAAGCTAAAAATAAATTAGGAACCATGGTCTCTGTTCTTCTCACAGTTTTCTTCAGTGCTTACAGCGAACTTAAAGTAACAATTAATTTTGTTTTTCAGCACTTATTTCTTGGTTGGATTAGACTGTTATTCATGTTATGTATTATCATTTTGGCATAACATGCTAGCTGTGCATAATTCAGTTCTTATCGCTGACATTGCATTCAGCCCCTGGAAGTTTAAAAATTATTTAGAGAATGCTGTTCAGACTTTTAAGGGAAGACTTTTAAGAGATTATTCCACCATTAGTTTTTCAACTTTTACGTGAGATGTAAAACTAACTTGGCAGGAAGGAGCCATTACATTTTTTGTGGGCTACAGCATTGGTAAAGTGATATGGTTGATACTGTGTCCCCTCTACTCTGCCCTTGCAAGACCCTGCCTGAAATGCTGCATCCAGCTCTGGGGTCCTCAGCACAACAAAGACACGGACCTGTTGGAGCAGGACCACCAAGATGGTCGGAGGGCTGGAGCACATCTCCTGCAAAAACAGGCTGAGAGAGTTGGAGTTGTTTAGCCTGGAGAAGAGAAGGCTCTGGGGAGACCTTCCAGTACCTTAACAGGGCTTATAAAAAGGAGGGAGAGAGACTTTTTGTACAGGCATATAGTGACAGAACAATGGGCAATGGTTTTAAACTGAAACAGGGCAGGTTTAGATTAGATGTTAAGAAGAAATTCTTAACTGTAAGGTTGGTGAGGCAGTGGAACAGGTTGCCCAGACAGTTGTGGCTGCTTTATCCTTGGAAGTGTTCAATGCCAGGTTGGATTGGGCTCTTCAAAGTTGCTCCCAAACCAACCCATTTTATGATTCTATGATAGCTCAAGATGTAGGAAACAAGGTTTGTATTGACAATACAATGTCAACAATGTTGACATTGACAGGTCACTAGGTGTCCATCAGGACAGGACACACTTGCTCCTTCAAAATAACAGGGGAAAAAACATGACAAAAAGCTCTGGGGTTGAGATGTGAGGACAGGGAGATCACTGGCAATGTACTATCATGGGCAAAACAGGCTTGTGCTTGGTGAAATTAAATTAATTTATTGCTGATTAAATGGAGTAGGTTAATGAAAAATAGGAAAAAATCTAAGAATCACCTCCTACCCCCTCACTTCTTCTCAGGCTCACCTTGGCTTCAACTTCTCTGCCTCCTTGCTTTGAGTGGTGTAGGGGAATGGGGTGTGGAGCCTGTGGTCACTTCATAACACTCAGTATCTGCTGCTCCTTCCTTCTTACACGCTTCCCCTGCTCCATCCTGAGGTGTCCCACTCATGGGTTATGGTCATTCACAAACTCATCCAGCATGGATCCTTTCTGCAGATTCCAGTCTTCCAGGGATGTACTACACCAGCATACATTGCCCTTGAGGTCACAGGTCCTGCAAGAAAACCTGCATGGACTGCAGTTTCCTGTAAGGCACATCTGCCTGCTCCAGCATGGGTGTNCGCTTCCCCTGCTCCATCCTGGGGTGTCCCACTCATGGGTTGTGGTCATTCACAAACTCATCCAGCATGGATCCTTTCTGCAGATTCCAGTCTTCCAGGGATGTACTACACCAGCATACATTGCCCTTGAGGTCACAGGTCCTGCAAGAAAACCTGCATGGACTGCAGTTTCCTGTAAGGCACATCTGCCTGCTCCAGCATGGGTGTTTTCCATGGACTGTGGGTGGATCTCTGCTCCACCTAGGACTTCCATGGGCTGCAGGGGGACAGCTACCTCACCATGGTCTTCACCACAGGCTGCAGGGGAATCTGTGCTCTGGCACATGGATCACCTCCTCTCCCTCCTTGTGCACTGATCTGGGAACATCTTCCACATGTTCTCAGTCCTGTCTCACGGCTGCCGTTGCACAACAGTTTTCACTCCTAATAAATAATAATAAATATAATAATAAATATGTTATCACAGAGATGCTGCTGTCATTACTGAGTGGTGGCTCAGGTTTGGCCAGTGGTGGGTCTGTCCTGGAGCTGGCTCTGTCTGACACGGGGGCCACTTCTGGTGTCTTCTCATAGGAACCACCCAGGCAGTTCCCTACTAGCAAAACCTTGCCATGTGAACCCAGAACAGTTATTTCCAACTTACTGTTCATGTTACTTATGGTTTAATGTTTTGTTTTTCAGAGGTCAGATGATTTCAGGTGAAGACTGTGAATTTATTCAAAGATTTGAGCAGAAGAGAAATCCAGAAGAAAAACAGGAGTTGTTGCAAACGGAAGGCAATCAAGTAACTTTCTTTTAATGAAGTCTCTTTTGGGGAGGAAGGCAATTTTCATATCTACTCTTATTTTATCGTTGTTAACTATATACGTACAGTTAAGATGTTCTGGAATAAGTATAAAGCTTGCTATCGTGATTCTTTTATTTTTCCTTAGATACGGGTTGGATGTTATTTCATTATTTTTAAAACCTACTAAATAATTGTTAAATATCATCTGCCTTTGACTCTGTTGTGGGACGGACTAGCTCAAGTCTTCCCTCATCCCAGTTTACTTAATCATGCATACTTGTACTTGAGTCACTTTTTTTTTTTTTTTTGTTTTTTTTTTTTTTTTAGTTATTGGGGGCCTGACTCATACCAAGACATTCTAGAAATTCCCTGTGGTAGAAATNTTTTTTTTGATATTTTTTTCTTTATAGTTTATGGAGGACAGCTGCTACCAGTAAGATTGCTGCTTAGTTAGCTAAGCAATTATAATTTAGTTACAGCATGAAGTCCATTGACTGCTAAGGTGGATTCAGTTAGACAAGGGTGTCTCATGTCATTTTAGGCATGGTAAGACATGAGACCTTTGAATTGGACAGAGCTGATTCAGGACTGAATCGGCCCTTTGCTCTTATGGACACCAGGCAGGATGCCCAAAGTCACTTTAATAATATTTGAATCAGTGGAATCTCAGCCTGAGGTTCTAGCACAGAATGTCAGACATCAAGAGGATAGGGAGAGGCAGGGGGGAAGGTGAAGAGTAGATGCTTTCAACACATAAACATTTATGGCCATTTTTTGTACTTTAATTTTCGGCTGTTTGTTTTGCTTTTGTATTTCTCTTCTCTCCAAATTGTCATGTGTTACTGTTATCTAATGGATCATAGTTTGCTTAGTAACAAAAACATATGCGGTGTACCTTGTATGTCATGACATAATTACAATGTAGTAGTTCAACGTTCAATTTTCTTTCTGTTTTAGCTAAATTTGGTGAAGGGGGAGGAGGAAGTGTAAAAAGTAACATTGTAATTATTTCAGCCTGTTGCTGAAATTGTAACATTCTTCAAAGATGAACAAAGATTTTTCTACAAGGTATATAGTAAGTGAACAGAAGAGTTACCTGTCTTCCTCCCTCCCTTCAAATTGCTGAAACTTTTTTTGTACTCTTAGTTGTTGTTGTGTCAGTTTACTTGATCTCACTACATAAAAAAAAAAAAGGTGCTGAGGGTGACTTTTCTAATCTGACTTGCAACCAAGCATGTTGGTGACTTTTACTAGCAAGTACCTATTTAATTTGAAAGCCAATTTGTAAATAATTTGTAAAGGGTAGCAACCAATGTGACAGAAAATTTTCTTTGTGAGATAATGTCAAATGTATTCATCTCTTACTGCAATTGAATAAGATTTTGGGATGCTCAATGCTTATGTAAGATTTAACTGTGAATTGTGAATTAATAAGATCCTGTTTTATATTATCAAAAAGGAACAAAGACAATTGCTAATATTAATTTTAATGTCTCTTTTATTTTTCTAGTGTGCTAAAACATTTATAAACTTGATGACTCATATCTCCAAGGAACAGACTGTTCAGTACATTCTGACTATGGTTGATGATATGCTGCAAGTAGGTCAATAATCTGTATTATTTTTAAGTCTTTAAATGCATGCTTGAATGTTTCCTTAGTGTAATTCATGTATTTTCAGGTGTTTGTCATACTGTGTTAAAAATACTCTGTTAAATTTTCAGATCCTCTCTTCAGAGATTGAATGTTAGACCTAAAGTAATAAGGGTAACTTAGCTTGTAATATGTTCAAATTCTGGAAATTAAACAAACTTTTATGCTTGTCTGTTGGTTCTCAACTATGTTTAATTCAAAACTTGGTTGCTAAGGCTAGTGTTGCATAATGGTTTCATTTTATGTGATCTTAATTTGCAGAATTTTATTCTAAATACTTTTTACATTTGATATATTGGCTTACATTGTGGTAGACATGTCAGTGTTAGATTAATGGTTGGATTTGGTGATCTTAAAGTCTTTCCCAACCTAAACAATCCTAAAATTCTGTGACTTGTGACCTCAGCCCTTTCCTGTGATATAGGGAGGATATGAAGTTGTTGAGGCTATTCTTTTGAAGGTGGTAATTTGGCTACCCTCAGAAAGAAGGTGTAGTTTCTGCAGCTTCAGGTTTCCAACATAAGTTAGGTTGTTTGGGACAACATGTTCTGAAATTCTGCATGGTTTAATTATAAATGAGGAACTTTTAATTCAGTGTAACATACAGCTCTTTGTAGCTGTGGACAACAGTGCCTTATAAGAGTAGGCTATTAAACTTGGTCTCAGACTGCTGAGCTGATTGGGATAACTCAAGAAGAGGCTTTATCAATCAGATAATCCTGCTTTTATGTTTCCTTGCTCTGAAGTTGGCTAAGATAAGGCATTTGGAGTGATGTAACAAGATGGGTTGAGTTATGTGAGTTTTTCCCCTAGTATTCACATAAACTATCTGTTTGATAGTTTCTCTTCTCCTGTTTTATGATATATTTGATCCAAAGTTTCAGTGAAGTGTGTATAGTGCTATTGGTTTAGGGTATTGCCCTAGGAGATGAACCTAGTATTCAGTATTTCATCAGGCAAGTTGAAAAGCATGAACCTCTCCACAGTTTGTATAAAATGGGGACCATGGTGCTCTTTCGTGTGCCTGTCTGCACAATAGAGCCCTAAGTGAGTACCCTGACATCTGGGCTAATAGGATAATAGTTGGTGGTGGTGGCAGCAATTTACTTGTCTGTAGCTTGGTCACTTTTTTCCATTAAGTTTTACTTTTTTTCATGAGTGACACAGACATCGAGAAGCAGAGAAGTCGTGTCCTTAGTATCATTCTTTGATTAGGACACTGGGTTGGGAATACCTTGTTTTGGTTTACACATTGGATGACAAACTTGGGCTCAGTGTGTGAGAACTCTATTTATTATGGCTACTTTTGTGAGGAATGGGTCTTGCTTTCTGTGCATCAGTGGCCAGAGAAGTCATCATTTCACTTGCCCTTTTTCAGAACTTGTGAGTGTTCATAGGTCTTGTTTTGCTAATGTGCTTTGGCATTAGCACGTAGCCTGCAGCTACAAGAGTTGGTAGCTGATGATAACTCCTCTGCTGTGGAATTAATACCCCAAGGTAATGTTTTCACTGGCCCACTTTTGAGCAGATGGAACAGTTCTAGGTAGTCACAGAAAGTAGTTTTGAGTAATCTCTCTTTTGCTCTGTTGTTTCTGTCATAAGTAGTTAGATGTATGTGTTTTCTTGACTTTATGACATGGCTGTATTATGGGCCTTACCTTGTCTCAGAAGTGGCATATATGGAATTCTTAATGTTAAATGTAATGGCTTTAAATTATTCAGGCTTTGTAGTGAAACAGCAGAATAGAGATATTGGTGCACACTGCATATTTGCTTTTGTTTGGAATTTAATGCCTTTTTCATTTTAGAAATTCTGCTTCAGTATCCAAAAGGCTGTATTGACTTTTGCAATGCTGTGTGTGATTGCATTATTCAGGGATGCTGGCATAGAAGGCTTGTGTGAAGGCATCCACATGGCATTATCTCAGAGTTTCCTAACCTGTGACATCTCCACTCTGCAAGGCTGAAACAGGACTTCTGTTTTGTTTTGCTCATGTTCACAGGTTGGAACATACAGCCAGTGGTACCTTATGGCATGTTTTCAAGGTATAGGATTCTTGTCAGAAAGCAGCATGTTGGCCTATGATGGTGTGACTGTGAGTTTAGGGCAGGGTCTCTGCAGACTGCCCAGACACAAGAACTCACGGTGTCATAGAATGGTTTGGGTTAGAAAGGTACCTTGAAGATAACTGGTTCCAGCCCCCTTGCTGTGGGTAGGGACACCTTCAGCTAGACCAGGTTGCTCAAAACCTCATCCAGCCTGTTCTTGATGACCTTCAGGGATGGGGCATCCCCAGCTTCCCTGTGCAACCTGTTCCAATGCCTCACAGTCTTTCCCTAGTACTTAAACTTACTGCCAGTTTGAAGCCATTCCCCCTTGTCCTGTCAGTACATGCTCATGTTAATAAGTCTTGCCCCATTTTTCTTGTGGTGTCTTGTTTATGAAGTCTCCAGTCTTTGCTTGACTCATCTTAGTTCAGTACATTCAAAGACTTGAAGCAAGAAATTGTTCAAGGACATGGCCTGTCATGCCATTGACTGTGAGTAAAATTTGCCTTGAGAAAGTATGTTTGCTGCAGTTTCATGAGATGACCAAATAATATTTGAAGCTGCTTTTGACAGCTGGTACTTTTAGAAAGTATCACAGGTAGCAGTATCCAACTTTTCTGTGGTTCTTCTGTTATCTTTCTATGCTTTGTTTGTGAGTGGTAAAAATTGTCAGCTGTGTTTTGAGCTCCCCAAAAGCTTACTTGGGTGTCTAGGATTGTTCCAGCAGTTCTACTTACTGATTTGATGACCTTTTTAAGAAAGATTTCTTTTGAACACTGGCAAACATGAAATTAGTGAGGTGTTTACCGTATAAGATATCTCCATTCTGCTTACTTCTGAAGGAGGAGAGTGTTAGCATACTGCCATCCTTGAGGAAACATTTCTTACTTTCTTAATCTGATAAATTCTTAAAACAATTCCTTTGCATTAGTGACCTCATCACACTGCACAGTCTGTTACTTATGAAATCTTTAAGATCCTACACTCTAGTTGGTGCAGGTAGCAGTATCACCCAAACTTCATTATGCTTCTTCAGAAGCATTCAGAAATGACAGCTACTAAATTATTCAACTGTTGATGTGAGAGCTTCAGAAGTCTCTTTTCATCAGTGTAGTCAGTAGCTTCCTAGAAAGGTGCAACACTACATATTTCAGGGCTGCGGGGAGTTTTCTACTCCTTTCCTTCTGTCTTGATCCTGCACCTTAATAGCAAACCAGCAAGTCTTCTGACTGACAGCATATTGAAATTATTTCAGCATTTCTGCTTCCAGACTTGTCTGTCTCCTCCTTACTTATGTTGTAAACTGAACTCATTGATCTGGTAAGTTTTGATCTTTCTTAGCTGGACTGTTTTGCACATTCAGATGCTAACAGTGATTTATTTGATCAAACTGCCATTTCTCATCAAGGAAACCCTCACAGAGTAAAAACTCTCCAGCAAAGGCTCTGTGTTCCTGAGATCTTACTTTTATTTATGTCACAGTTTGTACAACAAATTTTGAGAACATTTCTGGGTGCTTTTTTACATATGCTGTGTAGAGAATGGATCACTGTCAGGGTTATAACTGGCAGATTACTGGTGACATCTGAGCTTCCCCCATCAGTGATCAGGGCAGCAATTTGCAGCCCATGTGGCACAATACTGTTGTGGTTCAACCCCAGCTGGCAGCTGAGCACCACACAGCCACTCCTGCAGCAGGGGGATGGGGAAGAGAATCAGAAGAGTAAAAGTGGGAAAACTTGTGTTTTCAGGTAAAGACTGTTACTTTCAAGAAGGGTTGGTTGCAGCTCTAAGGCTCAGTAAAATGCCTCTGTTTGAATCCTGGATACATTCAGGTCATCTTGTGCTTAATGGATCATATTCCAGTAAGAAGGCTTGCCTAGCTGGTTCTTCATCCCTAGAGTTAATAACTGGGTGCAGAATTGATGGAGAAAAGCCTTTCTAGCTAGGGGAGTTTGAAAATGAAAATGTCTGCATAGTGGAGACTGAGATACTGTCCTTTTGTGAGTTTCTCATTTGCCTTCCTTCATGGGAGTTGTGTACTTGGTGGTTGTAGTTTGACTTCAGTGGGGAAACATCTGTTCAGAAGGAAAGCCTCCAATCCACCAGGAAGCCTGGCTGGAAAGCATATGGAAATGCTTGAGGAAAAGCAAGAATTCAAATGTGAAATTTTTTTTTGGGACTGTCTGTCTATTTTCTAGGCTATTAGGAAACAGCAGAGCTTTTCTTTTTTCCTTCATGATTGTATGGCCTGTTCTCTGGCCTGCTGTAAAGAGGACTGTAATAGCTGCTTTGCATAGTGATTATTAGGGGAAATACTTAAAGAGGCTGTCCCCAGTGCCCAGGCTCAGGTAGTTGTGGTCTCTTATGGCTCAGGGTAGGAGCCCTGGAAAACAGACTTCTGGTGGCAGTGTCCTCTTATAGATATGCAGGTTGCTTGAGATAACTGCTGAATCAGGAGAGAAGAGCTCACCTCCCATTGAGAAGAATGGAAAGGCTCATTTACACCCCTAAGGTTTCACTTGTAGAAGAAGTTGAACAACAGGCTCTTGTGTGGAAGTAGCAGTACATTGAAAACTTTGTGTGGACTTTATTGAAGCATAATTGGTTAGATGAAGAGTAGTATCATTCTTAAAAATGACAGTATTTATCTTGTTTCTCATTTGCCTTACTCCACTTGCATATTCAGAAGATTGTATGTGCTTTTGCTCAAGCAGGTGTTGCAGTACTGGGGTACAACTAAGGCTTCAAACTTTGTTTCCTCCATCCCAAATCTCCAATCCTAATGTTGGAGTGCTGAAATGAGCTGAAAAATGAATAATTTTTCAGTCTAACTGAAGAATTTCTGTGGGCTCTTAGTAGCCAGGATACACTCTGATAATCTATGCCAACATACCAAGGAGCAAATAGCTGCTTTATGTCGAATGCTTTTACAAATCTGTCGTTTTTTCCTCTCTCTCAATTTTTACAGGAAAATCATCAGCGTGTTTGCATCTTCTTTGATTATGCAAAACGTGGTAAAAACACCGCATGGTCCTATTTTCTGCCAATGTTGAATCGACAAGATCTCTTCACTGTGCATATGGTAAGTTTTAAATGAACCTGTCTCTGAAGATGGTAGAGAAAAATGCTGGTACTCTTTTTCTTCGGGAGATTTTGGAATTTGAAACCAAACTTCTACCTGGACTTCTTCTTGCAGTCTAGATGGGTCATTCTTAATACAAGCTTCACCTAACCACATTTAAAAAAGCGAAGTTACATTGTTAATTGGCATTGGTTTATTTCTGGGAGATTAAGGCAGGTTTTAAAAATTCAGAAAAGCAGGGGTTTTAGAACAACAAGTACAGTAAAACATACCTGAAAATCTTTTATCACAACTGCCAGTCAATGCTGTACAAATATTAGAATTTAAGTCCTTATCTTGTGCAAAAGTAATATCTTTACCTCGATGAACCTTATTTTGTCATATGCTCAGTTTATCAGCTGACTCACTGGAAGTGTAGAGTGAGAAACAGAGAAGTGCTTGATGTTGCTCAAGTGCTGCTCAGCGGCAGCTAAAACATTGATACATCACCAGCACTGTTTTGGACACCAGTCTAAACCACAGCATCCTATGGACTGCTATGAAGAGAATTAAGTCCATCCCAGCCAAACCCATTACAGCTATGTACAGTATATGGTTTCTACTGTGCTTTGACTACTGTTGCTGCTCCTGTATATGGAGTAGCTTTTCTGGAATCTTAATATTCTTCTGTTGTCAGTGGTGAGAACTAGACTTTTCATCTCAGCAGTTTTTTTTTTCCTTGTAGGGCAAAAATATATTTGTATTACTGTAAATTCCTCGTGGAAACCACAGTTTCCAACAGTGAAACTTGTATTATGGCTTGAAGAAGAGAAAACTGCACAGCTATGAATTTTTCTACACTGCATATGTTTGTGCTGGAATCATATGGTAGAGTCCAATCAGAGACTCAAACTAGAAACCCACTACTTGATCTGCATTAGGCTGTGGGGCAGAACTGGTGCAAGGATTCCAGGACACCAAGCAAGCCATGCTGCTTGCCCTGAACTGTGAGCTGCAACTTGAACAGTGAGCTGGCATGTTCTCAAGAAAAGTGTCAGGCTTGGTTTATTTATTTAATCAGGTTGACTACATGGATGTGAATCAGTTTTCTTGATGTAGCTGAGGGAGGAGGTGACCGGGGTTTTTTGGCCAATGCAGTTTGTTTTGTGGTTTTTTTGGTAGTAGTGCTACTGAAGACCCATCCTACAGAACTGCAGTTTGAGCAGTCAGACAATGCTGACTGCCCAAAAAAGCAGGGTAAAGCATAATTTTAAGACCCTTGCAGTGCAAACTATATAGTCTCCCTGGAATGGTGGTTTTTAAACACATGGTATAGAAATGTTGATGATCAGCATTTCTCTACTCAGATTTGTGGTATTCAGATATTTTTTTCTTTAGATACTGCAAAAATATGCAAATAATTTAACAAGACACAGAGAATCTTATGTGAAGTGAATCCACTTAAAGTGGATCCACTAAGTTTTCTGCCTTATTGTACCTTTTAGTACAGTGCATGGTTTTTTGAAGCACATGAATGTTTTCAAACCTAAGTTTTAGGATTGTGTGATTTTTGTTGGGTTTATTTTATTTTTCTTCTTACTGTGCACACTGTAAGGTTTTTGATGCCACATCATTACATATGCCGAGGCAGATAAAAATGCTTATTCTCTGTGTAGGCTCAAATTCTGCTAAGCATAAATGGTCTCTCATTCAGGGGCCAGGTAGCAGTTTTAACTCAGAAGAATTGTTGACTAGAGAGTTAATATCTTGTGTTTTAAAGCTGGAGGGATTTTTTTAGGGTGACTTACTTGCATTAAGAAGGGGATCTGACACATTTTAGTGTAGCAATTGTTGTTCCAGACTCACACTTGTAATCCCTCTGGAATCAGTGGTGGTGGTGCTGCACATGTGAATGCAGTAAGGTGGAAAGGTGGCTGGAATAGTGTCCTCGCTGCACCATGGAACTGTGTGCATGCAAATTGTAATTTCTTGGTTACACTGCCTCTTGATATGTAAGCTGGCTCAAATGCTTTTGTAAATTAACTGCAGGCTGCAGTGTAGATTTACTTCAAATATAATTTGGAAAGTCTGATGTAGAAATATACTCTTGTTTAAGTATTCTTAAAGCCATAAGCATAATGAAAATTCTTAACCTGACAACATTTTTACTCTAACTTCATTCTTAAATTGTACGTTCCATTTTACTTTTCTGCTCTTCTTTTTCTGGGCTTGAAACTTCTCCCTTCTTGAAGATGACTTCCTTCAGTTTAAGTACAAAAAACCTTCAATACTATGTTACTATTTGTATTGGCATATGCCATAGTTGCTTAAATCAAGCCTGCATGTGTTGGGCCACCAAGTGTCTTGCTTTTGATTGATTTCTGAGTCCAGTGGTGTCCTACAGCAGTAGCCCATTGACAGCTTGCTTCCATCTCCTTCTGAGTTCGTTATTGGTGCCTTGTGGACTTCAACAGCTACAGGTAACTGATAACAGGCATGAAGAGTCCCCTACATAGAAAACAGGTGGATTTCTGTAAAGGACTATCTTTTATATAAAATTGGTTTCCAAAGTTTACAGAACTTCTCACTGAATTCTGAAATTGCTGTGTTTGAAAAATTGGTTTATTGGATTCTTTTTCAGGCAGCAAGAATTATTGCCAAACTGGCTGCTTGGGGGAGGGAGCTTATGGAAGGCAGTGACTTGAATTACTATTTCAACTGGATTAAAACTCAGCTTAGTTCACAGGTAAAAAGCTGCTTTTGTTAAAACTTTACAGTAACTTTGGAAACATTTTTCAAGGATATGAATGTATAAATGTGCAAATGAGGTATATTTTTGGTTTTGTTTTTTTAAAATGAAATTTTAGTTTGTCATTTTTAAAGCTAAATGTTCTTTATTCAAGCACCTAGTTTTTAACTTAGTATTTTAAGTGTTTTACTCCAGTCCTTGAAATGTAAATTGATGATAAGGCTTTTTACCTTTTCTTTTGGTTAACACTGTTTTTTTTCTTTTGGACGCTGAGAAAATATGAGATGAGGGTTTTTTGTCTTGCCTCTACTATTTTGGTTATTAGTTTTTTGCTGGGAAGAAAAGTCATGTGGCAGCAGAAACTGAATATCAAAACCTTTTTCCAGTTTACTGTAGTACAAAGCCTTTACTTTTAGTCCTGTGTCTTGAAACTGAGTAAATTCTGAGTCACTTGGACAGTGTTTTTATGGTATTAGCTCTGTTTGAACCGCTAACTTCTGGCTTGTCCTTCAAAGATGAATCATTCTCCTTTGCATTAATTTCTGGACATTTTTCCTTCAAAACACAGTGATTTGTCACTCATTCCTTTTAGTGATGTAGTAGAAGTGGATTCTGGAGAGCCGAGAAACATTCAGTAGATTTATTAATGGTATATTTTTCATAGTTTTCTAAACTGGGCTTATTAAAAAGGAATTTTTTTTTTTCTTCTGGAAGGAGAATTTTAAAGTTGGAATTTCCTTCAGAAAGATGCAAGAGTACAGTTTGCAAATTCTAAGATAAATAAATGTTTTGAATAAATCCACACTTAAATAATTAAAAATGTTGATGTACCGGATCAGTTCCAAGCACGTTCTTCTAGACATGAAGTGTGTGTGAGAAATAAATACAATATATTATGGTAATATATTAAGCAGGAAAAATATCGAATAGATTCTAATTTCTTTTTTTTTTTTTATGACTAGAAAGATTGGAGAAATGAAAGAAACTTGGTAACAGCTGTTCCTTAAGGGTGAAGAGCAACTCTGATTTTAAATTTTTTATTTTTTCTTTTCCTAGAAACTACGCGGTACAGGGGGTTCTGTGGATACAGGAGCAGTCTCCACAAGTGATGTGAGTATATCTTTGAAATCTGTCAATCTGCTATTTTGGGCAGGTGATGTTCATTCCTCGGATTAAGGTGCAGATCTCTTCTGGTGCCAGTGATAAGAAGTACTTGGAATCAGAACTGTACAACAGAGTGCCAGGTGATGGCGCCAAGAAACAAAAGTATTTTTAAACATTGATTTCACATAGAATATTGGCAGTGGAAGTGTATATTTTACAAGTTAGTTTGTCTTGTTAAAGTTGTAGATGTGTCTAGGATTCTCTCTGTTAAAACTTGAAAAAATTATATAAAATTAATTTAATATTCAAACGATTTTAAGTCCCAGACTTGATGATTTTAGAGGTCTTTTCCAGCCCAAATGATTCTGTGATTCAGTACTGTCTGTTCACCACTGAGCTGTTGGACTTGTAGAAGAAACCTGAAACTGAGAAGCTTTTGGCTGTTGTGCTGTGCAGAACTCAGAAAAGGGCACATCAGATATTAAAGCTGATATTGCCTATAAACCACTGTAGCATGAAATTGCAGGAGTGATTTCAAAGCTGTAAGCTTTTCATATCTGAATAGCTTGATTTCAGAGGAAAACAGATTGTCCTTTTTGCATCAACATTTTTTTAAATACTGAATTTCATGTAGCTGTAAAAGCTGCTGAGCTTGGAGATGAACTGTGGCAGTATAACAAATGCAAATGATCATCCTTACTGTATTTTCTGTGGTATTGTGGCATGATGAGGCAGTTTGTCATAGTTCTTGAATGTGTAGTAGAATTCAGTTTGGTCTTTTGTTCGTTTTGCAGCCTGAAAGTGGTCAGTTTCTCAGAAGACTTAACTTGGGATTTGTTGTTTTTCAAAGTGTAGTCATGGCGTTAAAGTGTTGGCTTCCTGCAGAGGAAAAACCTCTTAAATTACCCCATCTGGGGTTTAAAGTAGAAAAGATGCAAGACTGTTGTTCATGACTATGGGTAGGGCATAAAACAGTGGCCTGAGCATATAAGTTGAAGTATTTCAGTATTTCATGTGCAGATCTGTGTTCCACAGTGTTAGGTTTTGTTAGACTGACAGCCCTCTGTCATACACCCATAAAAGAGTAAATAGTTTAGAGCAGACAGCAGCACTTACTGTGAAGCCATGAGCTCCTCTGGCATGCTCAGAAATCGGTATTCATTGCACGGTGGCACTGCATGGATGTGCTGTGCCATGGCAGGCTCCCAGAGCAGCAGAGTGCAAATACGTTTTAGGATAATTAAAATGGGTAAGTATTGTCTTAACTTCGTTAGTGTTCGGATTTCAGATCTAGCTTATGCAGGATTTTCAAGCAGGTCCTGACTAATTTCAGAGTAAATTAGAGATGCAATTGTAGCATTTTGTACAGGAAATGAGAGCTGGAATCTGTTACGAAATTTCAATTATAATGGTGTTGGAAGACAATGCTTTTATGACAGACTCTTTAAAAAGAAAACTCCAAGTTCAATGGGTTGGTGATCCAGATAAATTAATGCATTATTTGGAGTGGGAGAGCCCTCTGTGTGTTTATAGCTGTTTTATTTGCATGGGGTGTGAAAATGAATTTCACAGGGAAATTGATGTTCTAGATGATTTGAGCCCAGATGCACAGACTTAGTTTTTACATAAAGGACTTAAATCTCTCATGAGAGACACAGAATGAGTTACTCTTTATTTTCAATTCTGTTTATTGCCTCCTTTCTTTTCATATGGGATTGCCTAACTTCTTTACTTCATTAAACGTTTGAAAGATTTGTTCTTGTATTATGTGAGTGAGCTACTGTGAGACTTTCAAGGGAAAGGCTTATAGGGAGGAAAAAAGCAAACAACATTTTATCAGCAGCATATCTGATTAATGTATGATTAGTATTAGTGAAGGTAATGCTGACAATTGAGTAAGAAGAGAGAAAAACATGCTCTGGCAACTTTTTTCAAACAGAAGACAGCTTTCATTCATAGATACTGAAGGAAGGCATGTTCAAATGTTCTGATAATGTAAATTGGTATCACTTGCATAACACTTCTTTAATATTCAGAACTCTCTCCTTTTATGCCAGTAAAGCCTAATTAGGGAAACTGTACTTCAGCACTTGCTGCCTGACTCTTCTGGTAAGAAGTGTTGTGTTCTTCTTTTCACCCAGAGTTCCCAGTATGTACAGTGTGTTGCTGGATGTCTGCAGCTGATGCTCAGGGTCAATGAATACCGCTTTGCATGGGTAGAAGCAGATGGAGTAAATTGGTGAGCACCTATTCAATTTATATGGATATACATGCACTTACAATAGTACATTCCCCAGTGACCTTTTATTGGAATAGAGCTCTCTTGTAGTAGGCAGCTGTTCTGTTTGCCTACAAAAGAGATGTGTTTTCAAACATTAACAGAGTCAAATAGACAAATGAAACTTGCACTTTTGAGGCTTTAGTGCAACTTCCCTGTTCAAGAAGAACTGCTTAACCATTTGTCTTCAGCTGAAGATGTTCTGTTTATTTTTTAGTAGAGCAAGGACTAATGGAATGAGTCCTAGACTAGAGAAATGAATTTCTACTAATCATCCTAGTCTTTGAGTTTGGAATTGTTCTGTCTGAAACTTTTAGTGAAAGGAGAAACATTTTCTAGAGCTAAGACCAATTTCTTTCCACATACGCCTTCAAGGAGGTCACTCTTTTATCTAATTCTCCTAATAAATAGCTTTGCATTAGGCTAGGGTTTCAGCACTAACATCTTATTTAAAAAAATGCTTGCCTATAAACAATTTTTCTGCCATCTATGCATCTACTGAGGATGGTTGGTACATAATTTGCACTTTAATGAAAAATATCCCTTACACTGAAATTGAAAAAAGTCAAAATTCCTAGTGAAGTAAAATTTCAAGTGATGTTCCTGTGTGTCAAGAAGACACTGCTGAAACCAAGGAAGCCTTTTAATCAAGTATTAAAGCATTACAATGAGCCTGTGCTTCACCATGTTTGAACTTATCTTAAACTTGATAAGAATGATTTGGAACGTAGATTTTTTTTAAATTTGAAATTGAGTTATCTATTTCAAAATTGACCTGTAAATTGCTTATTAAATTTTCAAAACTTCAGCTGAGCAAACTTTCTGCATGATGTCTTCTTGAAGATCTTGTGCTATTATTTTTCTAGCACTACTTTGTATATTTGTATCTGAGCCATTTTCTGAGAACTTGCTGTTAAATAATGAATATTTCAGCTCATTTCAGACACTCCTGTAGACAAGTACAATTAAGGAGAGAAGTTCAATTTGTGTAGATTTTGTTCTATTTATTTCTTCTTAAGTCTGAAGGACTAGCTGAGATTTCTCTGTTTCTTCCAGAATGACAAATAATGCTTTAAATGTACCAGTAGAAAAACTGTCTTGGTGAACCAGAAGATGGAAACGATACCACATCAGTTCAAATGGGAAAAGCTGCTTTATGGCTCTAAGGCTAATGTGAAAAAAACCATCTCTTTAAAAGATGGCTTTCTGAACAAGCTGCTTATACAATGATTATTAGTGATGCAGGTTACTGTGAAGTGTGTGTTGTGTGTTCATCCTCAGCAGCTCTTTCCAATAAGTTTGTGTTACCATTTCTTTTAACGTTTCAGATTGGAGCGATGCAACCTATGCAGTCATTATTTAAAAACTAAATGTGTACTATATCAATTTTTTAGCATCATGGGTGTTTTGAGCAACAAATGCGGTTTTCAGCTCCAGTATCAGATGATTTTCTGTGTGTGGCTGCTGGCATTTAGCCCTCAAATGTGTGAATATCTTCGTCGGTACAACATTGTCCCTGTGCTGTCAGATATTCTTCAGGAATCTGTCAAAGAGAAAGTAACCAGGATCATCCTCGCAGCATTTCGGGTGAGTATCTGTTGACTGCAGTTGTGCTGTGCTTCTCTCACAAATTCCTAGGTCTCAAATGTTGCTGATGCACAGTTATTTCTGCTGGACCATATCAATAAGCTGATTGAAAGCTTAACTCTGGGTGGGTTTTGGTTTTTTTTTTTTCTTTAGTCTTTTTTTTTTTTCTTTTTTTAAACTTGAGTGTTTGCTACAGGTAATATACAGGCTATAAGTAGTAATAGGTATCTGCTATTCAATGCCTTATTAAAATAAGATTGACTAAAAAACCCAATGTTAATACAGGCACTTCTGATTTCTCTTTTTTTAATTAAAGGTTTTTTCCTAATGGTACTACTGTAAAACCCTGGAGTTACTAATAGCTGATAAATTTTATTTTATGAAGCTTTAATTAAAAAAGTATTATTTTGAATGCATATGTTTGTCAAACTGAGAACTTATTTTTATTTACTACCCCAAAAAATCTTTTCTTGGTGGCTCTGTAAAGACAGATGAGAATACCCATGTAACAGTGTTTAGTTGACTTAAAATGTCTGCATTACCTGAAAATTCCTGATCCTATATAAGATAATTAGGAAGAACTGAGAACCTAGGCTTGATGTTTTTACTGTGTGAGTACCTTTTTACGTTCATGGATGCTACTAGTTTTATGTGCATGCTTGCCAAGTGTCTTGTGAGTACTACAGGAAAGCTGTAACAACTTGTAATACTGTTTTCAAGCAGCACTTGGTATTCCTGAGTAGTAAGAAGTGCAGGTCTTGGAAGCTGTTTGTTTTCCTGGATGTGGATTGTGTTTCAATAGTAAGTGTTGCAAGCACATTAGAATGGGGAGAGGGAAATTGTTGCTTACTGACTTGCTGATTAGCAATGATAAGCTGTGTGAAGGTGCTTACTCTGTCTATCTGGAAACATCTGCCACTGAAATATTTCTGGATAAGGCAGATCCTAAGAATCTGCTGTTTGTCTTGTTGAAGGAGTACAGTGGTATGAAGTCTTCAGTAGGAGCTATTCTTACTGTATATTTTTACTATTCTTACTCTAGATATTGTAGTTATTGTTCTTAAAGATCTTGATGTTAGCATTAGGCAGGGACATATAGCAAGACAAATTGGAAAAAAAAATTTAAAAGAGAAAAAGAAGCTGAGAAGCTCAGCAGTTAATAACCAGTTTCTTCCTATTCTGAGGTAATAAAAAGTAGGAGAAATAATTGCTAGTTCTTAGATCTACTGTATTTTGCAAGAGGAGACAAAATTGAGGCTAAATTTTTTTAAAATAAAGGCTAAGGAAGAATAAGTTGTTTCTGTTACACTCCCCCAAGCCTGTAACTTAGCTGTTTCCTTTCTCCAACATTAAGGACTTGTGTTGGCGTGAAGATGAGTTGTTAACTGGCAGCCAGGAACATAATAGATTAGAAATTAGACATCAGAGCTGTGAGTTCTGAAGCGAAATTAATATAGCTAACAGAGGAAAAGTAGTCCTTTTCCTGTATGAGATGCCACTGTTTCTGGGGGGCAGGGAATTGAATAAAAGACTAGGCTTGATGATTACCAAATCTGTCTATGCATTACGGAAAGTGCTCCATGAGTCTTGGCAACTTGGATGTCCTCTCTACGTCTTCTCCTAATTTGATATATTTCACTTTTTTGTCAAATTTATTGCCTGAAGTATATAACTGCAAATGTAATAATTTTTTCTATAAAGCAACAAGTATTGGGCACTCCTCTCTCTTTGAATCTACTGTTTTCTCTACCTATTATTTTATCCCCTAATTTTTTATACTTTTTATTCCCTTCTACATCTGTTTCCTGCCTAGAACAAGTCTTATACCTTAAGATTTTGGTTTTTATTACTGAGTAGTTTACTGATTCATTCTGTATAGTCATATGTTTGTGTTTTTACTTTGTTGATATGTTAACATATCCTTTCAAATTCACTATGAAAAGCTTGAGTATCTCACTATGGTATGAGATAGGTAATAATACTTAGAATATCTTCCACATCTGCTTGCAATTATCTGAACTAGGAGTTCTTTGGAACCTTTATCCACCTGCTCCTTGAACCTGTTGAATTGTCTTATTTAAGGTTAATTATTTTTTTCATTTGCTCTCATTAGCAGTTTTAACTCTAAGTAAATGAGCAGTACTTTCTGTGAATTACCTTTTAGTTCTCTTACTTGAGGTAGAAACTGGGGTGCCTTTTTTTTGCCCATTAAAACTAATTGTATATGGCCATTAAAAACAGTAATATGATTTAGATTTAGTTTGCAGGTTTTAAAATTGATTTGCAGTGTTCTGCCTCAGTAACTAATAGGATGTCTGATACAAAAGAAACCTCAAGTGTAATAGTTCTGTGACAAGAGTAATGCAGTCAAATTCCTTCTATATAGTTTCACTGCTTATTTTGAGCAGATGTTAAGTTCTAGTTATATGAACACCTGTTCTGTTTATTAAGGACTTTGTCTTTTGTATGAAATTAATGTTTTCAGCTTTATCAAAAAGTGCAGGTGGCCAGCTCTGATTGAAAAATATAATTGAAAGCTGATTAAATTGAGTAGAAATTGAATGACTAAATACTATTGGAACTTGACTACTGCATTATACTTGCAATCTTACCAACAAGCTTCTGTTTAAATGAAAATGTCTAATTGGAATATTCCCAAACTTGAAAAGAGCTGATCTAATCCAGATGGTAACTTTGAATTGGAAATAAGACTTCAGGTTATTTTTAAAAGGCTCTTAGCCTTATACTATTGCTGTACAGAAAACTAAAATGATAACCCAAGAAAAAAGTGGTTGTTTATGGTGTAGGTTCTGGAATTTGGATATAAGCCCGCCCTTTTTCTTTGAATAGTATTTGTGGTCACCTGAGTTTCATGTGGCAAATACTCAAAACAGGTGAATTAGTACTTTCTGTTACTGAAGAAAGAGTATTTCAGGAAGTGGCCAATTTTGTGACTTAGTAATTAAAAAAGTTCCGGTAAGTTTTTTTTTTCTATAAAATACTGCTTTGTTTCAAAGTAGTCTGTTCTTAAACAAAATAAATACATCTTTACTTCCCTAGAATTTGTTAGAGAAATCTACTGAGAGAGAAACTCGCCAAGAATATGCTCTTGCTATGATTCAGTGTAAGGTTTTAAAGCAGCTAGAGAATTTGGATCAGCAGAAATATGATGATGAAGACATCAGTGAAGATATCAAATTTCTACTGGACAAGCTTGGTGAGAGCGTGCAGGACCTTAGGTATGCTTTGCAGTGTGCACTTTAAAAATGCAGTTATGTGAGTGTTTGTAGAACCTTTTTCTTTTGTAAGGCTAAAATAGCTACAGAATTATGATATGTAAATGCTATTTAGTAAGATAGAGCCTACAGAGATGTGTTGGTTGTTAGTTTCCTATTGTATGTCAGTATTTAGAGACTGAATAGAAAATAAATCTTCACTTGGATACATTATCTTTATGACTGAGAAATTGTTAAAAGACTTGGAAGCAATCTTAAAGGATTTCCAGTCAAAACTGAAGTTGACCTGATTAGAATAATTTCTACTGTCCAGATTAATTCAAGTTTTTGCTGGTGTTTACTTAGTTCTTGGTCTTGTGCCTAAATTGAAGTGCATATTGTAGGTAGTGTCAAAGGTTTAAGTGGATGGAAGGTAAACGGAAGTCCTTGATTGGGGAAGTTAAAACATAAAAAGCCAGAAAAACAGAGAATTAAATTCCAAAATGTTGCATTTGCATGGCTTGGGTTTTTTCTTTTCTTTTTTTTTTTTTTAATTTATTTCCTGGGAACAGTGTTTTGAGAATGGTGGGAATAGTGAATAGAGGGTTGTGTTTGAAAACAATTTTTTCTTCTTGCCTGTCATGCATTTTCTTACTTACAAAATGGTGAGCCAGGGAACAATTCTCATACTCTGCAGAGCACTGACTTCCAAATGTGTCATAGCAATTTGAGCTCCAGCTTTGTTAGGGACAGGCTTGGGCTTATGGTTCAAAGTGTTCATAGAAGCTTGGACAATATCTCATTTAGGTCTTGTGTTGCAGCTCCTTTGATGAATACAGCTCTGAGCTCAAGTCAGGAAGACTGGAGTGGAGTCCTGTGCACAAGTCTGAGAAGTTTTGGCGGGAGAATGCTGTAAGATTAAATGAGAAGAATTATGAACTACTCAAGTAAGTTTTCAAGTCTTGAATAATGTGATCCTTTAATATTTTCTGTGTTTAAATGAACCAGAATCTAAAAAAGGTTTTACATTTTAACACAAAGTCAAGAATGAAAGTAAGTCAAAAAATCCTGCTTATTTTAGAGTGTATAGTTTGCTGTGTTCAAAACTAGAACTGTTTATTTGCTTTTACTGGTGAAATTGTACTTATGATAGAGGGAATATCTTCAGTTTAACTTGCATGCAGGTTTGATTTGATTTGAATAAAAAATGTTTTTATTGTATCTTAATCTTAGATTTGGTGATGTTGATCTGAGTAATGAACTCCTGTCTTGGATATTTGGGAGTTGAAAGTTGTGGTAGTGTTCCATGAAAAATTTGACTCAATGCATTATGTTGCAATATGTCTGTTTTGTGTTGGGACTGTGTTTGGAGTACGTAGATTGTTAAATGAAATGAAGCTGAACTCATATTTATTTGCAGTCAAGGACTGGCAGTCTGGCATATGAAACTATGTCCTGAAATGATGCCTGGCTCTTGTTGTTAACTGATAACACATGGTGTTCTTTCAGTTCAGGCCTTGCTAATAAGTGCCAAATCTAACAGAAATCAGGAGGTCAAATGGAGCATGTGAAATGTTAGAAGACATGGCAAGAGCAAGGTGATCCAGCACCTTATGTGCATTTCAGCTGTCCTGACACCTCAGAAAAATTCTGATAAATTCTTCCCTGAGTGCATATTGGTGAATATGTAGGATTAAAGACCTGAATATTTTAGATGCTGACAATTGCGGCATGAAGTTGATGTTGAGGCTTAGTATTGCCTGTAGTGACTACAATGTTTTGCTGTATTTATTTCTCCTGATTCTGGGACTTAATTTCTTGGGCTTCAGCTGCTACAGAGACAGTGATCTTCAGTAGTTCCTTTAACACACCCCCAACTCTCAAAAAAATCCCCCAAAAAACTCAATGCCACAACACCAAACCTAACAAACCAATCCACAAAAA
>VZRH01002097.1:254743-287222 GCA_013397555.1 Urocynchramus pylzowi
CACCCACCCACCCTCCGCCACAACATAATGGGGAGATTCTTGCACCTCAGAACTTCATTTTTTTCCTTGTAAAGCATTTGACAGACAGTCCTTATTTGCTTTGAGCTATATAATTTTTTTTTTTCATTGTCTGCCTGCTTATTAGTTTTCTAAATCTAATACTCTCACACTACTGTTAAACACAATTCTTTTCATACCGTCTGCCATTACTGCCTGCTTTGATGTTGGGCTTGTATTTTGTTCAACATCATTTATATGGATGTTCAGCATCATTGTCTGGATGTGTCTTCTGCTTAGTGTTACGGTTTGAATTTCTGCTTCCTCTTCTTGTCAAAAGGAGGAGTTCTTTTCATTTCAGAAATGTTTTTTCTGTCACTTTCTGGCCTCTAGGGAGGCAGTGGCTGTGGTAATTTAATTTTACCAGAGTGTTCCTTTTTTTAAATTCTGGTTGAATTTTTGGCCTACCTATTTCAGCTTGTTTCTAACTTTCTCTCATTAGAGCACATTTGTCATCTCACTAAGCATAGAATACTCTGATTTTCCAGTGATCTGTGTGTTTAACCTTTTCAGCTGTTCCTAACCTTCATAATCTGTGTCATTTTCCCCCCTTCTCATTGCTGGCTAGGGAGCAGTGTTACTTGTAGCTGTTTTCCACTAAAGGTGTTTAACTACTGAGTTAAAAATTCAGACAATGTTAAGAGTCTAGAAGCTGTTTTCTGCTGCTTACAGCTCCGTGTTTCTATGCATGCTACAAAAATAACGTGGTACTGGAGTAATTTACAAAGAATATGGCTTTCATCTTTGAGTTAGGACAGAACTACTTTTTAATGAGGCTTATCTAGAAGTCAGAACTGTTGGTCTTGAAGCCAAAGTATATAAAAAGGAGAGTTTTGTAATCCTTGGTTATAGGTATTTGTGTATGTAGCTCATTAAACTGACTCTAGTGAATACTTTAAATAATTCTGTTAATTAGGGCAGGTTCCCAGTTTTAAGTGAAACTTCATGTTTGGAAAAAGTTCTAGCTTTACTATTTGGGTGACTTGTAAAATATTTTTATACTTATGGGCTTTGTTGTTTTAAGTTATCACTGATTAAAAAAATGTTAACAAATAAGAAAATAAAACCAAAAAAATAAAAAAGTAACCCAAAACCTGGGACTTGATTGTTTCAAATTCTTTCCTAGAATCCTGACAAAACTTCTGGAGGTTTCTGATGATCCACAGGTGCTGGCTGTAGCTGCTCATGATGTGGGAGAATATGTACGACACTATCCCCGTGGGAAACGGTAGGAAAATGCCAGTATGTTGTTATCCTAGAAAGTAGCTGGAGTGTGTACTGTGCCTGTGGCATTTTCTGCTTATTTATATTAAAATATGCTACAAAGGGATTGCAGGTTATGCTTTAGTTTTATTTATTGGGAAGATCAGGAAACACAAACTAGATCAGATGAGAAACTGCAAACTGGATCTTTGACTTAATAGATTTCAATGTCTCTTAACTGTGAAGGGAACTAATGTTTAAAGTAAGTATTGAATACAATGTTTAGACTAAAGTAGAAGCCAGGCACCAGAAGAAAGTGGAAGAGCTATCAAGAGTTTAATCAACATGTAATTTTTCTTCTCTATGGCTAATTGGACTGTAATTATTGGACTTGGGGTATATATGGATTATTCCAACAATGCTAAAGACTGTTTTAAGACTACAGAGAAGTTTTTTTCCACAAACAATTGCTGGTGTAATTTCAGTGATGCACAGATTGAGTTGTCACTCTTCCATTTAAGCATGTTTTAGCTACACAAATACACATTTTGGTGAATGCTTTCATGTTCGTTATAAACCCAAATTCCTGTTGAAATACACCCAGACATTGCTGTATTTTCCTGCTTCAAAAACCTGTGAGCAAAGATGTTTTTTGCAATTACTGAGTAATTGCACCTCTAAGGTAGAGACCATTGAAGCAGAAAAAAAACCTTTGGTTTCTGCAGGAGTCTGGTTCATCACTCACACAGAGGGACATGTGACTTAATTTTTGTAGCAAAGAAGCAGTCTGTTCCTGGTTTCTGCACAGGGTTTAATGGATGTCATGGTCTAACCCCAGCTGGCAACTCGGGGTCCATACAGCTACTTGCTCTCTCTTCACAGCAGGATGGGGGAAGAGAAACAAAAGTAAAAGTGAGAAAAATTGTGGGTTGAGATAAAGACAATTTAATAGGTAAAGCAAAACAGGGAATTAATTGACTGCTTCCCATGAGCAGGCAGGTCAGCCATCCCAGGGAAAGCAGGTCTTCATCATGCATAATGGGTACTTGGAAAGACAAACACCATCACTTTGAATGGTTCCACTCTTCCTCCTCCTCCTCCCAGTTTTATGTGCTGTGTTGCTATATGGTAAAGAACATCCATTTGGTCAGCTGGGGTCAGCTGCCATGGCTGTGTCCTGTCCCAAGTCCTTGTGCAGCCCCAGCCCCCTTGCTGGTGGGGTGAGGAGCAGAGAATGCCTTGATGCAGTGGAAATGCTGTTCAGGAGTAATGAAATCAGCACTGGTTTTAGTACAAAGAGAAAAATTAACTACCTCAGCTAAAACCAGCTCAATAGATAAGATGAGAGTGGTCTTCTAGCCTTGTTGGGAGTTTCATGAACACTTTTTGTGCAGACTGCTGTCTTGACAGCAGTAGAATCATGGACAACAGACTGAAACTTCAGGCCATATGTATGCTAGGAAGATTTGTTGACTCCAACCCTTGTAGTCTTGTAAGAACTGAAATGGTATTTGAAGGAGAGGCAAGATACCCTTCAGTAAGGTAGAAACTAATAGTGCTGCAAGTGGCAAAGCTGGAGGACTGGCTAATGCTGGTTGTTCTTGCTTTGACCTGCTCTTTGAATGAAATTATTTTATTACGTTTGCCATAATCTTTAAACAGTTTGCATGCATTTACCTGAATGTGTGGGCTAGTATGGCCATGTGGTTGCTGGACCAAGGCTATGAAATTAGAGTGGATAAACAGGACCTGTAACCTTCTGTCTGTGGTTGGGAAAATGTATAGCTGTTAGGATTACAGCTCCACTTAGCTCCCAGGCTTTTAAGCCTATTCAGCAGTGTGCCAGCCTTCAAAAGGAGTGGTCATCAGCAAATAAAAAGTATCCTTGATACTGTTCTAACCCACATGCTTATCTCAAATTCTACTACTTCAGCTGCTTTCTGTTTACAGACTTGGTTTATTTAGCTTGCTGTTCCATTGAACAAACAAAAATGCCTCAGTCTCTTTCTTTTAAAGAATTTCATTTGTAATCCAGTGTATTCTTACCCAATATGACTTCAGCAATTTTGGAACTAACTAAAAGCTTAAAATATCTATGGATTATTTGTCCATTCCACCATAATGATCTATTTCTTATGGTTTTTTGATATATAGTTGTGTACTGCTCCCATGTGTGATTGGTATTTCACATTCTCATTGCATGACTTACCTCAGGAATGGATACTGTTCCTTGTTTTAGAAGAGCAGACAAATTCAGGTGCCCTAAATACTTTTGTTTCTGTTAAGTGTTTATTGTGAACTCCTAACTGGATCGTCCTTTAGCCTTTGAAGGTTGCAGAGATGAATTGGATACTAAAACTACTTGACTTTACCTGCTGGGCACAGTGGAGACCTAGAGCTACAGTTCTGGCTAACCTTTCCTTTTGTCTGACAAAAGAAATGTTTGTTAATGAAATACTGCGTTTTTTCATGGCTGTTCTCCAATGCTTAAATAATGTTAAGTTACTTTTAAAATTACACATTGTGTGTCAGAACCCAGGACGTCTCTCTGACAGTCCTGGATGATCCAAGTCCCAGCCAGGGGACTTTGAAGCCTTGGCAGGGGGGTTGGAGACCCTAGCATGCAGCCAAAGACCCCTGTGGTTTTGAGTTTGACCACCCTTGTATGAGGAATTGGAAGTCACAAGAGTTTAAACAGCATAGTAGTAGTAGTTATAAGGTGGAAAAAGAAATTTCAGGATTTTGTACATGGGGGTTTAAGGTTCTAAGATGGAGGAATTAGGGCCTGCCCTGTCCTCCTTCTTTCTTCTTCCTAACGTCCATCTTTCTGGGTGGTGTTGGCATTCTTAGATTGGCTCAGAGTAGACAGTCACTGTCTAACATAGGGGATAGGGATTGGAACATAACTGTAAATATCAATGCGTAGTTCATAGTTTAAAAGACAACACCGGCCCCGTGGGAGGGCAGTGTGCCTCGGACTGACCTGCTCAACAGACCTCAGCAGCTCAGACAGAAAATGCTTTAGATAAGAATTAATAAACAGCCTTGAGACTGACAGCCAAAGACTTCTGACTCCTTCTTTGACAGCCAGGTTGGGAAAAAGAGACTTTTTACCACACCTCGGGGTCATCTTGACTAGAGGAGATCCTGAGAATTGTGGACCAAATTGTTGAGACAATAGCACTGTGAGCTTCTCATGAGGCTCACCAAGATGCATTTTCTGAGAGTGTAACAGCAGAAATAAAGTATAGCACTGATGCTTCCTGTCACTAAAAGTAAATGCAGACTGCCAGCACAGCTTCCATGTGGCCCAAGGGTTATTGTTATGTATGATCAACACTAGAATTTCTTGTATGCTATCAACATGGTCTTTGTGTTTTACATGTATAAGAGATGGGCACCTAAAGCCATTCTCTTCCTTAGCTCAGGATTCAGAAAAAAACTTGCATTCCCTTTTTCACCTTGGCTTTCAGATAAGTAGTGTGGATTTTATATTTGTTTTCTGCTATAACAGTCTAAATTGTATTCATTTGTCTTTATCTTCTATGTCTTCTTTCTCCCTCTAAATGGGTCATGTTAAAACCTGCATCTTCAGCATCCAGAGACTCTTTTGAAATGACACTATTTTGGCTTAGTGCAATGATGTTATGGGGAACAATCACTGCAGAAGATGTGCACATATAACTGTTCCACTGGGCTCTGTTACTTCTGTAAAGTAAGCAGCAGTTGAGGAGAGGGGAAACTAAATATAGTGTTTTGGACACGTTTGGAACTTGAAGGAACATGATTCACGGTGAACCTTCTTCACTATTTGGACCTTTAGGTTGAAAACCCATAGCTGGGAAGTGATTTGTACCTGTAGGCAGCATTATGCAAGAATGATAATGCTGTTCTTCAACTCCTCATGTTCTCAGCCATAATTTCAGTGATGTATTGTCATCTGAAAGAGCCTATTACCATTTGTGATTATAGGCTTTTAACCTTTCATTTTGGTTCTTGCATTCTTCTAGCATAAGGAAGCTTTTGAGTTTAATGCCTTTTTCACATCCTTTCACTTCTTGAAAATCCAATGGCTTAAGTCAGTCCTTTAATAAAGAAAAAAATTATTATTTGTGTTTCTTACTCTTGCCTTTGTGTGCAGTGGCTTTATATTTAACTCATTAAAAAGGTGAGCCTGCATAAGGCAGGTGTAAAGGTTTTTTTGAATCTGTTACATTACTAATAACTTCTTGAATTCTTGGCAAGGATTTTCCAGCTTGAAACAATTGCACTTTTCTGAATCCATTCCTGATTTATGAAACAAATGTTTGAATATTATTGGGAGATAATATTCCCTGTGGTCTTAAGGATGGTTTTGATTGAGTTATAAAATGAAATTGAAAATTCTCTTTTTTATCTTCATGCTGTGTCTTCATACCTGTTCTGTAGTTTGCAAAAATACATTGTGTTGTGCAGCAGCAGTGCATTAATCTGGCCATGAAAAGAGCAGTATTACATGCAGATAGCTAATGCAAGTTTAGAATGGCAGGACAACATCAGGTTAAGCCTCTAAAGCAAATAATAATGTCTTCACAGGATAGCACGTTTAACTGCTAAGTGGCCTGTGGGAGAACTGATGTAAAAAACCATATGAAAGTCAGTGAGTAAATCAGTTTACATATTCCTTGCAAATTCTCTCCAAACTCACTGTTATGACAGACTGAAATGCTGCATGTGAAGTCATCTGGATGGTGATACTTTTTCAGGTTTTAAGTGTGTTGTTTAAGTTGTTGGTATAGCTGTTAAAAAGCTAAGGCTGACTGTGGTGGTGAAGTCTGTAGTGAAAGATGCAGCTGAAGCATATCCTTTTTCTGAGAATGGTACCTTAACAGCCAGTTCTGCATCTTGTGCAGAAGTAGCTGTGGCTCTAGTACAGTTTGAATCTCAAAAAGCACTATATGTATAAGGTGGGTGATTTAATAGGTGTTGGTGTGATTACAAGCATTCTTCTGTATTAGACAGTGCCAGAAGAGATTGAGGTTTTATTCTCGCAAAAAATGGAGTGACCTGGTTGTCATCGATTTATGGGATGGAGGTCACTATCTCTCCTACCTAATAAATGATAATGCTGTACCCTGCAAACCCTTTTCCAGAGCTGTGTAAAGTAACCAGCCCTTTCTGAAAAGGGTTATTTTCTTGATTATTTATTTCAAAGTATCAAACAGGAGTCCAGTATAAACACTCTCTGTTGTGAATTCTTAAAAAATATTTTTTTAAAAAAATCAGTAGTTATTACAGAAGGTAATATTTATTTGTAACATATCAGGTGAGATGTGTATCTTGGCAGATAAATAATTTTAATAAAATAAATATTATATAATTTAAACTTAACCTCTTAATGCCTAGGATATGAAGTGAAGTGGTTGGGTAGGATAGCTACCCAGAATTGAAAATGATGTCAATAAACTTGCTCCTCTTCTGTTTTTCAGAGTGATTGAACAGCTTGGTGGTAAGCAGCTGGTCATGAACCACATGCATCACGAAGACCAGCAAGTTCGTTACAATGCACTGCTGGCTGTGCAGAAGCTGATGGTTCACAACTGGTATGTGAAGATTGTTGACATACTAATACCATACTAATAAGATTTCTTTAATAAAGTGAAATCTTTGTTGTGGAGACAGGATTCAAGACAGTAGATTTCTTTTAGGGGAGAAATAACATTTTTATGTTTTAAGACAGCAGTTTTTAAACAGCAGATTAATATGATGCTTATGGTAAGAGCTTAGTTTTTCTGTATATTTTGGAGGTAGTTGATTTGAGTAGCTTCCTTACATGGTTGAATATCACACAAGCAATTCACTTGAACAATGTATTTTAGCTTAGGTTGGATTTTAGGAAAAGGTTCTTCATCCAGAGGGTGGTTGGGCACTGGAACAGGCTCCCAAGGGAAGTGGTCACAGCACCAACCTGACAAAGTTCCAAGAGTGTTTGGACAATGCTCTCAGACACATGGTGTGACTCTTGGGCTGGCCCTGTTCAAGAGCTGTACTTGATGGTTCTTGTGGTTCCTTTCCAACTCAGGATATTCTGTAATGATTCTGTGAATTTATTTAAACTGCTTGTTGAATAGCAGATGTTTATTGTGGTCCTGTTCTTTTGAGTTTCTTTAAGCCTTCTGATGTTTACATTCTTGTAGTGGAGTTTCTCATGTACTTTCATGTAAATAATGATTGTTTAGTATTTTTCTCTGTAGGAGGAGAATCTTGATGGACTGTTAGTTTGACCAGTGTGGTTGGAGAGGTGGCAATGTCATCCTCCAATCCACTGTCACTTTTAGAATTTTATAAATATTGAGGTCTAAAAAACAAAGTGCTCTTTTCCTGTTCCTGTTTAGATACTGGAACACCTTGCATGAGTTTTATTATTTCGTGTCATGATGGTAACAGTTTATGGGCTGATTGAGTAGTTCCCTAATAACCCTGAAGTCTTGGTGAGTTCTGCCACAGAACTTGCTGGTGTGTGGTGCTGCCTTTCCAACAGCACACAGGACCTTTATAGGGAAGCATTGAAGCTCTGGAAAGCAGTGTTTGTGAAGCAACTTTGTATAAGTTGCCAAACTAATTAGGTATGCTAAGCATAAAGCATGGAGAGTTAAAAATACTAATTAGGAGTTTTTAATCTGGTTATTAATTATAAGTGTACCAAAGCTCGTATTTTCCGTCTGGCATTGCCTTAAAGGAAGATAAAATACAGGAATACATCTGAGTATATTGGAACATAAGTGTTGAAATATGAAAGACTAATTTATTTTTGAATTTAAAGAACCTTTTATTTCTGAAAAGCTTAGTGCTTGGACATATCTATAACTTCTGTCAATTTTCTCACCTATGTCAATGTGAACTTTTTGAAAGGCTGAGTAGGGATGGTGCTAGCAGTGTGAAAATGGTAGGAGAACAAGGTCTACCAAGCACCTTCTGACAGGTTACATCACCTCTTTGCTGTGACAGGCTGGCTAAGTTGACAAAAAGCTCCCATTGTCTCTCTCTGCAGTGTATCATAGGGAAAACAAAGCTAAATTTCTCCCTTTCCTTCTGAAGAATATAGGTTTTAAGGTTTTTAACTCTCATGCATGCTATATTCATTTTATCCTACTCCCTCCTTTACATACTGTGGGAACCTTCTATAAAAGAGAAACATGTGTTCAAATACTATGAAAAATCCAGCTGATACTCTCCACCTGTAAGGAGTATTTGGATAAATCACATGGAATTTCTCAGTGTGTGGAGATGGAGTCTAAACACATGTCATGTTCAATCTAATTTTTGGTCATTATTGTATATTATGCTCCTCCCTGCTTGTCAGTTTAATACATTTCTTTTCTCACTATGCTTTTCTGATACATTTGAAAGATTCTGAGTATTAAAAACCAGCTGCTACTAAATAGAGATTACAGCATGAAAAGTTTAGTTACTGATACTGCCTTCTGCAGCAGGGATGGGTTTTATTTCATGTGTGTTCTGATGTCTTGAAAATCTGGTAGGAAGACCTTTGGTCTTTCTCCAGCACAAACCTCACTGGTAGGAAAAGTTTTCCTGAATGCCAAGCCTGGCTTTTTCTCACTTTTAGTGAGAGACTACAACTTGTAAAAACATCACATCTGGTCTTCTAGATTAGTTTTGGTTTTTTAATGGTATGAACATTTCTGTGCCTGCTTTTCACAGTTTGTGAACCTTTAGACTTGAGACTGAGGGGGAGATGGCAAAACTACCTAGTTTCAGATCTTCAGAGGTGTCAGTAAAAAGAATCTTAGTAAGTTAGTGCCACTTCCACTTTCACATTGTCATCTCTGTAGGGAATGTTTTCTTGTTTAATTCATAGCCTCAGGGACACATTGTCCTTGGCTCTTATTTGCCAAAGTAGTGTTCCCCCTGGCATGGACTTACAGCTTAAGTGAAGGAAATGACACACTGTTTGTATGTGGGAAGCTAGTTCTGTCTTTGTGTAGATCTGGCTTTTGATGTGTTGGGAGCTCTTCTGTTTCATTGCTGTCTCTTCTCACCACACAAGCTGAGTCCCCTGACTGCCACACACTATGATTTAAGTGCCTACTTACTAACCTTTGCATTGTCATAAGATAGGTTATTCAGCAGCTTCAAGGTTTTGCTCTTCAGAGCTGGGGAAACAATAAACATTTTTCCTCTGGCTTCCACTTATTCTGGAATTACGGTTATTTCACTCAAAGCAATTGTTTTTTTTTTTCCCGTGAGTTTAAATGGCACAGAACAGTTTGGCATTACTGTCTGTGACACGTGTGACAGAGGTAGTCAGGCTTTTCTTGAAGGTTAACTGAGAGAAAGATTAGAAAATAAAGTTTTGCTCTGCCACAGTGAGGCTTGGTGCAAGTCCTGTGCCTGGAGCCAGCAGAGTAAGGAAAACTTGTTGTGCTTGAATTGAGGGAGTGTCATGGGGCAGCTGAAGTAGCATTCTGCCTAAAACACAGCTGTATCATTCGGCTGTTAGCTCAACTTAGAGACAATTAACTCCTAAGTAATTTGAGTAGTTCATTAGAGGCTGCTCAACTGGCTTTCCCTTAGGGGTTTTTAAGTCAGGGATTAATGGGGGGAAATCAGACTGTCAGGCATTCTCTTAAATGGTGAAGCTATGTTGGCAAAAGCAGTAACTGCTGTCAGCTTTTCAAATGAGATAAGTTCAAGTGAAATATTCCAGTTACATTTGCATGTTAAATGATCATGCTCTTGATGAAGCGAGGAGCAAAATTATCTTTTTAGCATCACTTACCGCCTGTACATGGGAATGAATCCTGAGTTTCAATCTGACTTGAATTGTGTTAGTCGTGGCACCCCATGCTGATAGTAGGAGCCTGTGTAGTGGGTTGACCCTGGGTGCATGCACCCACCAAAGCTGCTGTATGCTCTCCTCCATGGCTGGACAGGGGTGATAAAATACAGTGAAGGGTTCCTGAGTTGAGATAAGGACTGGGAGATATCACTCACCAGGCTCAAATTAGAGATAATTAATTGAATTTATTACTAACAAAACCAGAGCAAGATAATGACAAGTAAATATGACCTTAAAAACACCTTCTCTCCACCCCCCCTGGGCTCTATGTCCTCCCTTAGGGCTGCAGGTAGATGGAATGGGGGTAATGGCCAGTTCATCACACATTGTTTTCTCCCACTGATTTCCCTGCTCCATAATGGGGTCCCTGCCATGGGAGATAGCTCTCCATTAACTTCTCCAACATGAGTCCATCCCATGGGCACCAGCCCTCCCCAAACTACTGCAGCATGGGTCACTCTTCCACTGGGTGCAGTCCTTCAAGAGCAGGCTGCTCCAGCCTGTGTCCCTCCACAGGGTCACAAGTCCTACCAGGAAACCTACTCCAGTATGGGCTTCTCTCTCCATGGATCTGCAGATCCTTTTCAGAACCCTGCTGCAGCACCTCTCAGACATTCACCTGCTTGGGCATGGGGTTCCTGCCCTCCTCCTTGGTACCGACATGAAGAGTGTGAGTATGTTGGCAGGTGCTAAACAGTGGGAGTTAGGATGTGTCACTTCAGCATGATCAAGTATGGTATGGAATTTGTAAAGGGCATACTGAATGAAGCAACAAATTAGACAAGCTTTGAATACTCAACAGGTTCATACATGATTTTCTAAATGCACAGCCCAGACAAAATTACTTGCTCTCCATCTTTTAAAATGAGGAATTCTGCAGGGAGATGGTAAAAAATCTGAAACTACTAGGATTTGCAATATACTATGTTTAGAAACTGTTACTCTACAGATAGCTTCTGTACAATGCCTGCATTTGGGAGTGAGAAGTGCAGGGTGTAGTGGTTAATTGGCAGCCTCAAAGTTTGCACCCACCCTCACCCCTTGTTTTTTCCCCCATCCCGACACTGAGGTGTGGAATGCTTCATAGAGTAGTAGGCTTAAATCTAGGAAACAATACCTACAGGATAATGACTTCCACTATATCTGTTTCTCCTGGTTCTTAGCCTTCAGTGTTGCTACAATTCCCTTTCAGTAGTTAACAGAAGTTAACTAAATGAAAAGTTTGAAAAGATAGTGTCTCTGATAAAAATTAATCTTTTTTAAAAGAATAGTTCCTAGCTAGAATGAGACAAGTTAGGCAAAAATCCAATTAATTACAGGCACACTTGATATCTAGTGGAGTGTTCCATCTTTTTATTTGCACATAAGCGTGTATCCCTGTAAAACTTGATTCTATGTAGGTGTAGAGGCTGTGTTTTTTATTTGGCATATGCTCTCTGGGATTCACACTATGCTCGTGCTTTCTGTCATGAGATCTCTCCTCTTTGCAGAAACACTTTTTAATATTTCTATAGCTCATGTTAGCGTGGAAGATATCAGACATTCTGCTCAGTTTGCATTTTCTTTTTTCAAAGAAATTGCTAGTTTTCATGAACTATGCTGAAAAACATGTCACCAAAGAAGTAACTTTTTGATAATTTACTTCTGATTTGTGTTCTTTAAAAATTTGATTTCCTGATAAGGAAAATTCAGTGAAACACTATTGATATTGGCCATTGTTACATAAAAAGCTCTTAAGTGTTGTGAGCAAAAAAATTTTTTGTGGTAACTAAATCTTCTGTTTAAATATAAAACTGTTTTCAAATCACATTGCAAGGTTTGGTCAAATGGGCTTTTTAAATTCACAGAATGGCTCTGTGTGTTAGTTCATAGTGTATCTTATAAGTGAAAAATGGCTTGTGCTCTGTCTCCCTAATGGAAAGACACATATTGAATTGGATTTCACAGTTTATTTTCTTTTAAAATCAAATGCTTAAGTAATAGCTTTTTATAAGATCATCATAGCTTTGTTATTTGCTCATTGATCTGCTGTTTCTTCATTGCTTGTATGTGAAGTTGTGAACTGGAAGTCTAGAATAACTCTTTCAAAGACTGTACAAAACCAGGGAAACTGCTGAGATGAAAGGAGGTTCTTGTAGTGTCTCAGTTTGAAGACTCACATTAATGCTGCATTTCATGTTATAAGGAGGGCTTTCAACCATGCTATGAGTAATGTTTGCAGTAATCATGATAATCTGTAGATTGTCTATTAATATTACTGCATTCAGCTGAAGAAAGGGCTCCATTTGAAAACACAAAGCACCTCTCATGTAATGTTCATAATCCTTCTGTACAACCATTCAGACTGTTCAGTTTTTATGTGCGCATCAGCATGTTGAGCATCTCTTTACTGGGAATAATTAAACAGAAACAATGTCCTAGATTTTGTTTATCTTAACAGTTGGCTTTTTTTCTATTTGTTTGTATGAAGTGGAGTCTGTTAAACTAAGTATTGAGAATTGCAGAGATGTTTGCAGTATCTTTTCTCTCTTGAGATCCACAGCCACATTTATAGGTCAAGGAGATACATGGTGAAAATCACCATGGTTCCACTGAAAAAGATAATTTATAAAAATCTTCAGTATGATGTGTTGGAGGCCCAAGCTGTTTGGTCAAAGTGGCTTTGATTCTGCTGTGTATATTTGTTTCTTTGTTTTTGTTGTTGGCTTGTGATGACTTACCTTCAAACTTACTCATGGTAGGCATTGGAATAATAGACACATTTTATATTCTTTAATACCATTTTTAAATTGGAATATTTCATATTGCATAAATCCACTCAGTCAAAGAAAAAAATTGTGTTCAGTAAACAAATGACAAAAGAGAACAGCAGTTCTCCAGTGGTAGCACTCCAGCTTTGGCAGTCTTCCCAGCCCAGCTCTCTAGGAAGATGTCTGGTTTTTTATGTTGCTACTTTCATAACTGTTCTCTTCCTGTTTCTTCTGTGAAGAACATGATAATGAGGAGTATGTAATATATGTATATTTTTTTCTATACTATATATAGAAAAGATGTATAAAAATGTACAGCATTATACTCTCAGCTCCAGCAGTAAGACATGTTAATATTGCATTTCAGGAACCAAGTATTAACATCACTCCAGGTTTGATTTGAGCCTGGCTTCTTTATTTTCTTTCCTGGATTCTGTGACTGTGGCTCTGTGGGAAGGCAAGTGCACCTGTGGTGGCCCCTTTGGAGCTCCACTTGCCTTTCTCCCAGCCACCACCAGTGTTAATGTGACACTGCAGTAACCACCTTCAAGGGAGATTATCTGTAGAAAGCCATTCACTGCAATTCACTTGGGAATTAAATTAACAAAAAGTACTGTCTCACCAGGATAACCTGAGTGCCTCATGAGAAAGACAGGCCTACACAGCTGGAATGGGTTAAAGGGTGGGTGCTCCACCTTTTGCTCACATTAGATTAGATGGAGACTAGACAGATGGTTGCAACCTTGTCCTGGTGTTGCCACTTCATGTGTACTGCTCAGAGGTTCCAGGGATGGTTAATCTGTGGAGTGTAACACTTACAAGACAATGTTTTTATGGGTTAATTTAGCCTGCTTAGAACTGGGAGTACATCAATTGTGTAATTCAAATACCTACTTGTAAAGCCACAATAAATTAGCAAAACTGGTCCATCTCTTTCTAGTCTAATGACTTCTCTCCAGGTTACTAGACCTCTAGCAGAACTGCAACATAAGACTGGCAAAACTGATCAATTTGTTCAAGCTATTCAATCTGCTGCCTGTCCTGTGAACTTGTTTCTTTAACTATTTGTCATATCTTTATGATTTGTCTGTAAACAGTGTATGTTGACAATGTCTTTTGAGTGTACTGAGTCAAGTAGCAGACTTTTTGAAGGATTTCTTTAGGGCTAGCTTTTCAATTTAATTTTCAAAAGTATGGGACTCTAGGCTTATGTTTAGATAAAGAAAAATAAAATCAACATTTTATTTTTTAAATCAAAGAAAGGCATTCTGTCTTTTGGGAACCTTAGTCTGCTAAACCAAGTTAGAGATTGCAGATATTCAAGACTATCAAATATTTTTTGGTAGCTTCTTTAATAATATTTTTGGTAACTAACTTTAATAATCAGTTATCTTTAATAACTCAGGATGCAAGAGTTAAATGTAAGAAAAGAAAAAATATGAAAATTTCATCCTTCCTTTATTCTGTGCTTCATCTACTTTTCTTCCTTTGCCCATTAGTTTTCAGCCTCCTTTAAAGGACAGGTAAATCTGGTGGTGTCTTGTGCCAGTTTGCAATTATCTCCTTATTCCCTATTCACCGAGTTTACATGTTGGATCAGTTCCATGTGCCTTTTCCTAAATAAACTTTAGGCATTTGTTTCAATTATGACATTTAAGTATATCTCTTCAAGGTGTCAGTGGCTCTCAGGAGAAACAAAAACTGATTACATTAAACAAAAGGAAGAAACAAATTAGAATAAGAATTTGAGATAAAATGAATACATGTATTCACCTGTAAGATTCCTTTTCTTCTTGGAAAAAGCACTTTGGAAACAGCAGAAAATGTGTGTCTAAAAAGAGGCCTCAAAAAGGGGGAGTTTCTAGTATGAAAGGAATCTCACTTGGTTGTTCTAGTAAGAATGAAAAGATTAATTTGCAAATGGAAATTACTTATACTTCACTGTCAGACTTTTGGGTGACCAGGAAAGTGGAAGTGTGTGGTGTTTCAAGTCTTGTTGGTCTGAGCTTTAATTGAGAAATGGATGATTTTATAGCTAGTTTCAGAAGTGATGTACTACAGTTGCATGTTTGAAGCTTTTCTGCAGTGCATAGGTAATATTTTTTGTTCTTGTAAATTTCTAGTGAATCAGTTGTTTCGTGTTTGAATGCTGTTATGTGTAAATGCAAGCTTGTTTGCACTAGGTTCATCTGCTTTTTTAATAAGGATGGTTTTATGTTGAAGCAAGTGAGAAGAAGGCTAAACCTGACTTTTTTATAAAGGCCTTTCTGTTACAATGTGAGGAAAATGGTTGAAAATATCTTGTAGTGTCCAATTCTTGGGCTTATAGCTTGCAATTAAAAAAAAAAGTAAGTCTAATACCTATGTCATTGCCGTCCATTGTAGCATGTATCACAAATCTCAGATGCTATTTTAAATATTTTATTAACTGATTTTTTACCATATTACAAGATCCATCCTTTCATCATACATGCTCTTATAGTGTGATGTGTTGAATGCTTGCATTCTTACAGGTGACTTTAATTTTGTGAGGTAAATAGTAATTTTAGAATCCCAGTTTTTCTCTTAAGATTTAGCTAAGTATCAGTGCAGGATAAAGTCTTAGACCCTTAATTTGTAATAGCATGGGGATGGACACTTTTGTCCAAGTTATGAGTGAAGTTTGGAGCTTCCAGTGCTTCTTAACCTCCTAATGGGATGAAATATCTGTAGTTATAAAATATATTAGAATCTTCTTACTCTTTTAATATGTGTTTTAGCAGAAGGAGTACAGGGTCCTGCTTAACATTTTGGAGCAGGTCCAGAGGAGAGCTATGAAGATGATTTAGAGGCATGGAACACCTGTCCTGTGAGGAAAAGCTCTCAGTTGGGGTTGTTAAGCGTGGACAAGAGAAGGCTCTGGGGAGATGTTAGAGCCCCTATACAGTACCTAAAGGAGGCTTACAGGAATGCTGGAGAGGGCCTTCTCACAAGGCCAAGGGGTGATGGCTGTGAAATAAAACAGGGCTGATGTAGATTAGATATCAGAAAGAATTATTTCCTGTGAGGGTGGTGAGACACTGGAAGAAGTTTCCCTGAGAATCTATGGATGCCCCATCCTGTGGAGTATTCAAGACCAGGTTGGAGGGGGCTCTCAGCAACCTGGTGTAGTGGAAAGTGTCCCTGCCCATGGCAGAGGGTTTGGAACCAGATGATCTTTAAGGTCCCTTCCAACCCAAACCATTCTATAATTCCATGTTCATCTAATCTAAACCATGCAATAACTTGTCCTGCGTTAACCAGTGACCCTCAAATGGAAGTGAAAACCAAACAGAAAATGAAGTGATCCTTCTAACAGCTTGTAATGCAAGGTTTTTGCCTTTCCGTGGCCCTTGGTGGTGGCTAAAGAGGTGATGGGGTAGGAACACTATGGGATTTTCACTTGTGTTTGCAGCATGACAATGTAGAGATGTAGCTGCAGGTACTCATTCTGTACAGGGAAGTGGTATGAGAGCTTTTCATTGACCCTGGACTTAAACCTTACACCTACAAAAGGTTTTGTAGGGAAGATACTATTCTACCTACTGTAGAAATGGAATATGTCTGTGAAGGCACTAAGTACCTACAAAATGTGCTACTGCTCAGCTGCCTTGGAGATTTTTGCTGACTGCACTGCACTCTGGTGGGGTTTTTAGAAAGCCTTGGCCGTGCATCTGAAACAGTGTAAGCTTTGCAATTGTTGTAGTGCTATGGATTATTAGCTTGATTGATTTTCCTACTTGGAAGTAATAGTGTGGGAATTTCATATTCAATAAATAACGTTGTGGGCTTGTATGAGAAGCAGAGCCACGTATGCAGCAAGTGTCAGTTACTTTCAAGGCTGGATGTCAGAGAAGAAATACTAGAATCAGTACATGCATAGGCATGAAACAAATTAAAAAAAAAAAAAAAAAAGAAGGCAACCAAAAACATAGAGGGAGCAGAAAGAGGTTTGGTGAGTGTGGAAGCTCTCCCATAGTTGCTGGCTGTGTTTTTGGATGACTGTCAAATTTTGTTTTGGTGGTACCGTTTTGAGTCCTGCAAAACCGCAAGAGAGCAGCTAATTTCCTTCTTTGCCAGCAGCAGCCTCTACTTTGAGGGTGATAACCTGCCTGTTATGAGCAGGAGTTGTATCTATTAAGTGGACCCCAAGCATTAAAATACTGTCATTTTTACAGCAACACCTGATGAAGCTGTAAGTGAAGGTGCTAAACCATAACATATGGTTCAGCATACAAATGATGTGTTATTTTCTTTGCTAGAGGTGTTTGAAGTTAACGTTTTATAGGAACTTATGCTTTTCTGGGTGCTTAATGTTAAAACTGAGAAAAGTGGTGTTGGGAGGTGCTGAACTTCATTGTGCAATAGGAATTGCAATGCATAAGGAATAACTGTTCAACAGGACACTAAGCTGAAAACTAGTTTTTGAAATGTGCAGAAAACCTGTTCTTTTAAATTAATTTTTTTAGTAAAGCAAAAGCACATACTCTTGAGTTATGTGGGGTTTTTTTGAGACTTCTTTCTGAACATCATCCCTCTGAGATGCTTCTAGTGCTTCACCTGTGTAGGTTGAAGTATCTGTGTAGTGAGAAAGCACAGTACTAAGTGTATGATCAGCAGTAGAAAAAGAACGCCTACATTTCACGAGTCCTGAAACCTCTCTTTCACTTGATACAGTGGTACAATTATTGTATTTTCTGTGACAAGCAGCAACCCAGGTACTATTATTAAAGACCGCTTTCAGCTTTTTTGTGGTTCCTTTTTGTGAAGTGTTGATCTGCTTTCACAAGAGAGAGTGAAGGATTGTAATGTTCAGAAGAACTGGGCAGTATTTTTCCATGGAATTTAGACGCTATTGCTCAGGGCAAGTGCCAGTAATCTGGAAGATGTTCCAGTGTTGAGAGGAGAGATGGAAAGTAAGTGGCGTAGTGCACTTCAAAGTGCAGGTGAGGAAAACACTTTAAAGAAGATGTTGGTATGCAGTGGGCCTGGTTTGATTATCTCTTATTTTTCTCAACTTGAATATGTAGTTATTGAGTCAGTATCTATTTGCTTGCCTATTGTATTGCCAGTAAGCCCTTTGTGTTACTCGTGCTCCTGCAGCTGGATTGTTGAAAGGGATACTTTTAAATGTTTTCCCACAGCTTCTAGAATATGTATTCAACAAGCAAAATTTACCTGCTTCATGGGTGTTCTGTGTCAGCTGTCAAGGCTTGTTAATGTTCCCATTGGGCTGTTTCCTTTTCTAGACAGCTTTGTTATGTTTGATTTGTAGTTTATTTTCATAGGGCAGATGATGGATGCTTGGGTGCGCTCAGTGTTGCTCCAGTTGACATTATTTAAGGGATTAATTCTGAACTTAAAGCTCTTTCTTCTTTATACACTTTGTAATTCCCACCACTGTGCTCCCCACTCTCCAGAACATTTCTCAATCTAATTTTTTGTTGTATTTCAGGGAATACCTTGGGAAGCAGTTGCAGTCAGAACAACCTCAGACGGCCACCGCACGGAGCTAAGCACTTCCATCAGTTCATGCACTTTGTGCTTACACCTACAGTGTGTTTGTTTTGAAATGAATACAAAGGAAATACTGAAATCACATGCTCTTTGTCTGCTATGGGTGCATAAACATTCCAGCTTTTCTCTAGTGTTGTTGGCTTCCTAAAAATTTGTTTGTTCAACTAGTTCTGCTGATTATGCCTATTAGCTTCTTGTTCTATTCTGAATGTATATGAAGAAATGTGGCTAATATATTGCATTTGTTTTATGTATTTATTCTCATAATAAAGACTATTATTAAAGGATATCCATTCCATAATGGATTTCATAATTAGCCTAGAAAAATTGTTCTCTTCTTTTAGTGGGGTATCAGTGTTGTCACTTTCCAGGACAAGTAAGTTGTCCCCTTATGTCTCAGACAAATTAATAAAGCTTTGACTTAGTGTTTCATAGAAAGTGCAATAGCTTAAGAAATATTGATTATCAATACTAAAATATATACCAAGTCTCAAAATAGTGTTAAAATTGTATATAAAAGCAAATGTATGGGTGGGGTTTTTTTGGGGGGGGCTAGTTCTCTTGTTAGAAGCTACAATAAAAAGTCTGGAAATGAGAAGAGGAAAAGAAAATGAGCACTCCTCCATCAGTGAAAACGAACCCTCAAGATTATTAGTCCAGCTGTATAACACCAGTGGTTAGGGCTGGAGAGCAGAGATCAAGTTTAGGGTGGATTTTTTTTTTTTAAATGTGCACTACTAACTGCTGAAATTGTAATTTCATGGAGTTTTTGGTTATTGAAAATACTTGTAAATGTTAGGGTTTTGGTTTTATTCTAAAATCTATTGTATTTCTTTTATATCAAGCCAGATAATTTGGCTATCAGTATTTTCTGTGTTTTGTAGCTTCTGAAAGTATAAAATATGTAATCAATAAATTTAAGCTGATCCTGGCTTGGCATATGAGAACAGTTTTGTTGCATAGAGAGAAGCCTGGCTCCAGGCACTTGTGACACCAAGTAGTTAATATTCTTGTGATTCATTATTAGAATAAAAAAAAAAAAAAAAAAGTGAGCATAATTCTTAATCTTGTCAGTAGTCCTTTGAGGTGCAAGTCTCTCTGAGGAAGCTTAGAGTACTTTGTCATCAAGTGAAAAGACTAATTGGGAAAACTTTACTTATCCAGCCTGGATTTTCATTATATGTAATTAAAATTTGACCACTGTTGCAATGGAAAGAGAAGAGAGTTAGAGGACTACAGGTTGATGATTTCTTGGTCTGCTTAATTAAAATTGGATTGTGTAGCTTAATGACTGTTGCTTACTTTTGCATATAGAAGGCAAAGGCTTTGATATTGCAGTCAGTATCACAAGACTAGATGCTGAAGCCTGAAAAGAATTAACCCTCACTCTGACTAAAGTCAGTTGATGTGAGTAGATTTAACTCAGCACTGCACATTCCCACAGTGCTGGGGGATACAGGTGTGTGGGAAGCAGCTGGGAGAACAAGGGTGCACCTACACTGCCACTCTTACCTTGAATGGGTCACTTGAATGCTCTTGAAATGAATCTCTGAGTCCTCCCTGCATTTCACACTTCAGTTTACATTGCATGGTGGTGTCAGCCCATGAATGGGGTTCTTCTCCAATCAAGCTGAATCTCAGGACGTACATCTTGTGTGATGTATGTCACACTGTACACTGTGTGTCTTGGCTACGTGGCAAGTGTTCAGTCTACTGGACCATGTAAGATTTTGTTTGAACTATAGCCTTTAGAAATGCATGTGGAGTGAATGCTGAGTTAGCACCAAGTGTCTTGCTCTACAAATCAGCTTTTCATGTCACACTTGTCAGTGTAAGCAGGGCCTAAGACTGCTATAAAAGATTGGTCCTATGGTTACAGCTGAAATGTTGGGTCCAAGAACTGTGATGTGGCATTAATGAGAAAGGAATATCTCCCCACCTTCAAAACCAAGCGTGTTGTTTCCTTTTCCAAAGGGAACACTAAGGCACTGCTGAGTAAGGAGATGTGGGATTGAGTTGTAGAAGTAAATATGACAGATACTACCACTGGAAACCTCTTCAATTTCTGGAGGAGCTAGAAATAACCAAGTTACTCATAATGTGAAACAAAATTGCTTACAGGGGTTGACCTGAAACATCAGAGTATTATTTTCATGTATTATACAAATAAATTCTCCTCTCCTGCTTTGCTAGTATTATCCTGTGCATAATTTAATTCTTCATCATGTGGTGTGTTTCTAAGCTGTGTGATACCTGGCATTCTCTGGCATTTAGTTACCACCTTGTGTCCAACAGCTCTCTAATTAAAGCAATGGTTCTGAAGTTTCACTTATATCCCTGTATGTTATTGATGTCCTGGTGCCTGTGAAACCTGAAAGCCGGCAAGCTCTGAGATTTCCAGCTGCCAATGGTAGCATTCAGGTGGCTCAAAGGTTGGATCTGAGTGAGTTCCTGCCAACAGTTGTACCTTAAGAAGCCTGGAAACTTGCAGCGGAATGTGTTATGGAGGACTTTGTTGTGCAGCCAGTAGTTTGGACTGAAGTTGCCAGAGTTGAGATTTCTGCAGGAGTCAGACTGCTCATGGTGTCTTGCAGGTCCTGGGGAATCTTGGCATAGCAGGGAGCAGCAAAGCAGTTTCCAGATGCAGTTTCTTCATCTCCCATCCTACTTGTTGGCAGTGAAAGGCCTTCATCTGTGGTCCCAAGAGAGAAAGGAGGACAGAGCTGTTGAGCTTTTAACCTTTGGAATCAGGAAATTCAACCATAAGTTTTTGTTGAACTTTAATTAATTAATAAAACTTTCTACTGAATCTGGTTTTTTTTTGTCTCACAAGCCAGTGCTAGCTTTTGCTACTAAGTGTTTTTACTATTCACCTGTTTGCATTACTCACTTCACTTGCTCAGCCTCTTTCTCCCAAAATCTGGCATGGTGCAGGCAGGCAGATGCCATGGTGGCATGTTGGGTGCTTCAAGGCTGTGTGATGACAGTGTGGGTAGAGCACAGTGTCAGGAAGAGAAATGTGTGCCAGCAGCTTCCTTTGTTCCCTCTGGTGACGTGAAGATTTAGAGACGGCTGGACCAGATGACTAACTTGCTCCTAAAGCGAGGAGATACAGTCACCATGCTCCAAATTAGGGTAATCAATCTTCTCTGGGTGAAATTCACTGTTTTCCTAACTTTTGAGTTCACTCTTATGTTTCATCCAAGAATAAATGGAGTTTATTTTTCCTTTAATTTTCCTGAAGTTTAATTAAAGTAACAGAGCCTTTGAAATCTTTAGATATACTGACTTTTAAGTCTTGCATTTGAAATTTCTTTTACTTTTCTGGTTAAATGATTTTCTTTGAACTTTGGTTTTGGTGTGAAATCTGAAGGGGAAATAAACTTGAGTAAGTTTTCAAGACACAGCAACTGTGAAAAGAATTTAAACCTGTAACAATTCTGTGTAGGAGGGATGCATGATGAAGTACTGACACCTAGAACTAAGGCAGGAAAATGCCTTTAGTCATGTGCTTACTGAATGTTTATTATTCCCACAAGCTGGTTGAGATCTTAAGGCCTGCAGTCAGGTGAAGAGGAGACCAGATTTTGCTCTTGGCCAGTGAGATACTCTGCTGGAAACAAACCAGGGCTGAGCAGGAGATGGGTTGCCCAGGCCCTGGGTGTACCATGCTACCTCACACCTCTTTCCAGTATCTCATCTGGGCTTCAAAAATACCTTTGTGTACCTGCATGAACAAATGAAGATGGTCACTCATTTCTAACACTCAGAGCTGCTGGGTCTATACCTTTTCAGGAATATGGCATGCTGGTTTTATGCAGTAAGTGACAAGGGCTCAGAGGGAAATTGGTTGACTCATCTCTATACAAAAGCTTTTGCTTTTCTCTTTGGCAGCTTCTGCAAAATAGTTGGGAGTTGTCTTCTTAGAGCCACATGTTGTCAGAGCTGAGAAGAGAGCTCATGCTCTCATGATGACCAGGTATGTTATTAATTGTATTTGCTTCCTTTTAGACTCCAAAATGATTATTAAACAAGTCTGAACTGCTATTCAGATTTGAATCTGTTAAGATTTTCAAATGGCCAAAGGGATCATCATTTGAATACCACAGAAAACAACAACCTGTCTTGCAAATGTTAGGTGCTGCATTTAGGGAGTTACCTCAGAACTCTTTTTACCTTGTGGTGCACATATTTCATTGGCACACCTGGTTCTGAGGTGCACGAGACATTGCTGAACACAAGTTGTGCTAAAAACTGCCAGTATCCTTTGTTTAGGAATATTTTTCATGGCCTGCCCCTTGGCCTTACTGCTGCTATTAACCTAAATTACTGCATAGTAAGGAGCTTAATTAAAAAAAAAAAAAGGAATAATAATTGATTGTTTTGCAGTGTTTTGTTTCTCTTTCTTGGTTATGTCCAAGATAATTTCTGTACTATGGGAAAGTAATTTTAATTTGAGGCAAAACTGGAAAATGGAAAAAAATCCCTCTTCATATAAAAGTGGAAAGAAAGGCTATATCTATCTATCTATCTATCTATCTATCTATCTATCTATCTATCTATCTATCTATCTATCTATCTATATCTATTGACTTGATAATCTCACGGATTTTCCCAGAGGCGCACAATTTTTTCCCTCTGTGAAAACTAAATCTTCAAAAGGGAAAGACTAAGATTTTCAAGAGCCATCTTTGGTGCCTTTCTGAGCATATTCATAATATAATTTTTCCAAGGCTCTTTAGTTTGCCGTGTCTGGATTCTGTGCAGAGACAAACTGTCAAGGTGAAAATAACTTTTTCAGTGTCATTCATTAGGTATTTTAAAAAGGCTGCATGTATCCAGCTCTGCCAAGAATGGGCAAAGAAACTGGACAGCTGATTGCAGCAATGAGGGTTAAAACCTATTGGTTAAAACCTATGGAAATCACAGAACTGCTACAATATCAGACTATATTATAGGAAGAAAACGTGATAAATTCTGGACTTAAAGGTCATCATGCTCTAGGCAATTTTCATGTGGTAAGGAAGGGTGCAAAACAAGTCTTTTCTGCCAGGTGTAGGTGGCTAAAATGCAGCTTTGGATTATGAGTCTGTCAGTGTGGGGATCATGGCAACAGCTTTTTTCTTCTTTTTTTCTGCTAGAAGATCACAGGCTATCTCCATCTTTGGAGATTTGCAAAGATTACAATGCATTTACAAAGAATCACTTTATCTGGCTTCACCAGCTGGTGCACTTGAAAGGAGCTGGTCCTCTTCTATCCAAGTGTCTGGGCAAGAGATCACTGATGTAATACTAAAATCCATCTGGGATGTCTTTGGTGAAGTCCTTTTGCAGGAAGTGCATAAATTGTACCTTCTGTTGTGTGTCTGAATGTCCCACCTCAGAATTTCAGTTCTTAGGTATCATCTAGTTCTTCCTGTATTATATTCTAATTTCTCTTAGAATTGGTAGAATTTCACAATTTAAATATGTTTTGTTGCTATGTCAAGCAGATGATGTATGAGACCTAATAATAAGGTAAATATTTTAGAAAAAAAATAGTTACTTTCCTCTGGTAAGAAAAGACTGTTTATGCCTCTTCTGTCTTGTTGTATTTTACCTGTTTTTCTTATATATTGTAGTTCAAATTCTATCAAATACTATTTCTAAAAAAAAAATCAAGATTTTTACAATTTTGCACTTTTTCTGGCAAGCCTCTTTTCTTTTTCTTTATTTTTTCCCACTTAGTGATATTGAATGTCCTGAATTTAATCACCTCTGACTTCATATGCACAGTGCTGATTTTTTTTCTTCTGAGAAATCTGAAATGGGATGAAATCTTTCATTAAAGAGAATACATTAAGCTTCCTAGATTTTGTGTCTATGGAAGTTCCAACTTTCTTATCTAAATAGCCTTTAACCTGGCCTGAACTTCATGACTTTGCCCTGTAGGCACTGTAACTTCTTTTAGTCTGTTTGTCCTGTCATGCCTCTGTGCTCTTTCTGGAGATAAAAGGCATTTTGTTGATTTCTGGAATCTTCCTTTTATAGTCTTTGTTTCCTAATCCACTGTAGTAATTGATAACTTCCTTGAACTCTTGTGATGTAAGTCAGCATTGAGAATAAGTGGTGTTGTCCATCATTCCATCAAGCCACTGGCATTTTTTTCCATCTTCTGTTCTCCGTCCTGTGTCCCTGCTCTCAATTCACAGTCTGAATTTCCCGTGAGCTGGTTCATTGCATCAAAACAACTGTACACAACTGAGGGCTTTCATCTCTTGTGCTGGGATAACCTCTGGTCTACTCTGGCCTTCCCTTCTGCTACATAATCTCTGGCATGTTTTGTGAAAATTTTGGATACTAAGTTTGTATTTTGAGGAGACAGAGATGTTTTATTCTGAAACAATGGGGATGCAATCACATATCTCTAGCTGGCTATGAGACTACTGTTTAAACTTTTGTTGTAGGCAGATATGGCAAAACACAGTTTTAAAAAAATGTTTTAAAAGCCAGTTTATAGAGGCCATTTTCATGCAGTGCTTGTAATAGATGTATTTTGCTTTCACTCTGGTCATATCTCACAAGATTCAGGCTCCACAATATCAGCAGCACGATACTTGAAATTTAATCTGCGTGTCCTGAATTTAGTAGCCTGACAGAATTAGGTAATGTATTATCAATATAAAATAAAATTCTGAAATAAATACATAGTAGCAAAAATAATAAAAAAGGTAACTTTTTTCTAATTAGTTTCGTAATTACCATAAATTATTAGCAGGGAAGCGTAAACCACGTTTTTAGAAACACTGAAAGGAACTCCATAGAAACTTGTGTAGATTATGCTAATGATTTACACAAAAGGAAGTAAAATCTTAGTCTTTGTCAGGGTAGACTGCTCTGTGCCATCTAACTCTCCCACTGGTAAGTGTCTCAAGCCATATTTAATTTGAGCAATGCCACATCTCTAGCTGTTTGCTTTTCCCTTGTCCCCAGCAGATGATGTTTGTCAGGAAAAGGGATGTCAAAAGATCCAGCAAGTGGAGGATCTCAAGCTGCCCTTCAGCTGTCAGAAGCTGGTATGGCCTTGCAAGAGGCGTACAACAATTGATGCTGTTGACTTTTCTCCCCTCTCTCTGTAGGCAGTCAGCTACCACCTGGCTTGCCTTGGGGAAACAATCCAACAAACCCAACCCCTTGAGGACAGTGTGCTGGGGCTTCAGCTCAGCGCACACGTGGCTGTTTCACTGTCCCCTGAAGGTGGCTGGGTTTCCTGGCTGGTGCAGTGCTGTGTCTGCACACCAGTGCCAGCTCCAAGGGCAGGGCAGAACTGCTCTGCATTCCCACTTAACCTGCTGGGAGCATGGCAAAGCAGCAGCAGGAGTCTCATGGCTTGTGCTGAATGTATTTCATTGCTGCCAATCTGTTCCCTTCCCTAAGCAGATGCCCAGCTTCATTTTTCTCTCTTCCACCATGTCTGCAGGAGGACATGGTTCCCTCTGAGGTGCAAACACCAAGCAAGCCAGGAGAGGTGGCATTTTCTCCTGGTGCAATTATAGCTAAAAAGTTCCACAGGTTTTCCAGGGGTGAGAATTGTTAGTGCTTCCTTTAAAGCTACTATTTTTCAGTCTTGATTATATTCTTTTTCTATTATGTGACACTGTTAGGAATTGTAGATAAAACTTGTCATTTTGTGAAGTGGCAGGTAAACAATTACTGACTGAAGTGCCTGTGAAGCGAGGGAAATAGAGTCAGACCTGACCAAATGATGCTTCTGAGACTTACTCAAAGGGCCAATAATAGTCTCGTGGCTTTCTGCCTTTAGGCTGATGTGTGTGCCATGCCCGAGAGGTCATCATTCACCAAATGGGAGGAGATGGGTGCATTGTGCCGCTAAAAATACTTGGCAGCAAAGAGTCTGTGCAGCTGAAGGATTCTGCTGTGTCCCTTTAGCCTGGCTGGGGAGTTGGGGCAGGGAGGTGGCCTGGAGGATCCGTGGTAATAACCCAGGTCCAGGTGATGGAGAGGTTTGGGCTCTGTGAGAGATTACTAAGGGGAAATGGGCAGCTTCCTCTAGGTTCTACCCGGATTCTTGTTTTGGTAAGTTCACTTTTCCCAAGCCCCCAAATCCCGGTTTTGTTCCCAGTATTGGTCTCAGACAAATTAAAGTGATGCCTTATATACCTGAAGTATGTAATAATTTCTGGTTTGCTTTTAAAGAGCCTTCTCAGTGATGACCAAAGGCAAAAACCCTCAATGGTTTTGTGACTTCTCTGACCTTTAAGAACCTCTGCTGCCATATCAGGTAGTAACTCATCTGTCCATTTAAAGCGCCTTTTGGCTATTGTCTTTTGAATACAATAATTGCCATGAAAGGCTCTTACAATGGGATCTGCATAAAGCTTCTCTAAATGTTTGGGAATTTGCTTCTAATAAACATTACTTTAGCTGAAATGCATGCCCTTTTCCTAGCATTTTTGAAAATGAGTATTTGGTGAGTCACTGAAGTGGTGACCAAAGTAGAGGAAAGTGCTTTTTCTCAGCACAACTTTGAATTAAAGGAATTAAAACTAAAGGTTGCAACATTATCAGGAGCTCCTGTGTAGCATAAATAACTTAGTGATGCTGCTTAATTAAAGCAGTGCTTGGAAATACTGTTTAATCATCACTGTTTTAGCCTGGGATGTGTAATAAGCCAAAGAGGTTAAACCAAAGCAATCTGTGTTCTGATGCAATTTGTTATGAAAACATCTGGGTTTACGCCAGGGAAAATGAGCAGGCTCCATGGCTAACTTGCTGCATAGCCTCCCTTCCCAGGCATGGCATCAGGAGGTCACTGGTTTGTGCTAAACAAGAGGGTTTTCAGGAGAAGAGCTCAGCTCTTTTGGCAGACACCATGAGCAATGCAGGTCACCCTGCTCTCCCCAGAGCTCTGTGTCAGCTTGAGCAGGGCACCAGTCAGGGATCTGCTGTGTTTAGCTCCTCTGGTGCATTGCTCTACCATAAAAGTGATTCCTGATTCCATACCTTTTAAAGGCTAATTCAGTGATCTGGTTTCCCTGGACAGATCCTTGCAGAACTGGATCCTCTCCTGAACTGGAGGATTCAGGCATGTGCAAGTGTCTGTGCACGAGGTGATGGAGCAGCAGGGAATGGAAGAGGTTTGCACGGGGAGATGGGAGGGCTCTGAAGCCAAGGCACTCCCCTGCTTCCCTGCCAGTATTTCCTAGGGCTTAACCCCTATCCCTGAAGGACTGTGGATCCTGAAATATGTGGAAGCAGAGCATTGTCTTGTGATTGTAAGAGAGGTTCATGAAAGATCAGCAAAGGCCTGGCTTTTTGGTTTTGGGTCCCCACTCAGAGAATGCAATATCAACTGCCTTTGTTTTAAGTGTTGATCCTTTCTCCTGTTCTTCCTCTTGGGACACTGGACCAGAAACCCATTTCTCTAGTGGCTTTAAGCCTTCCTGCTTCCAGGTCTACTGAAGCTGTGGTAAGAATCACAGAATCACATGAAGGCAGGGGTTGGAAGGGACCTCTAAAGACCATCAAGTCCAAGTCCCCTGCTAAAGCAGGTTCTTCTCCAGTGAGTTACACAGGGACACATCCAAGTGGGTTTTGAATATAACCAGAGGAGTCTCCAAAACTTCTCTGGACAGCTCTGTCCCACTCCAAATAAGGAAGCTTTTCCTCATGTTCAAATGAAACTTCCTGCATTTCAGTTTGTGCCCTCATCCTGGGTATTTTTATTTACTCATTCTGTGATGGTATTTTCCTACAGCTGCTGAAACTTTGGTGTCAGCAGCTCTCCCCCAGACACCTCCTCTAGCAAATTAGAGAGAAATCACTTAGAAACAATGTTAACTCTGTTTCTAATGGGTGGTGATAATATTGCAAACTCTGCTTTCCTCCTCGAGCCAGAATGCAAAAATTAAGGGCATCACTGATTTGATGTGCTGGAGGTGTCAGAAACTCCTGACATGAACCTCACATCCATGTCAGAAAGAACTGCTTTATGAGACATGACTCTATGTCTGTTATCTAAAATGGAGCTGATGCCTCCTCCCAAAAAGAAAAATCTTAAGCATGAGGGCACAGGCAGAAGTCATAAGGTGGTGTGGAGCCTCAGTTACCACATGGGTATGCTGTGTTTTTATTGTCTTTGCCAGGTCAGACTCATGGCTGTCAGGGAAAGGTTGCAGTATTAGATCTGCATTTAAAAATGCCTTAATTAAGTTGTTTACACACACTGCTATTTTTTGTTTGCTTCTGTAGGAGAGCAAAGCAGCTTTTGTTAATGTGGTACTTCATCATTACCTTGTGACTGAGTCTGCTGGCTTGTCTTTATTTCACACAAAAAGAACCATTCTGTGATATGACAATACACTTGAGTACCATTACCTGAATTTGCTTTTTTTCTCTGGCATCTGAGGAACTCAGTGGTCAAATATGTCAATCTTCACTTCCCTCTCAACCATCCTGAATCATTCAGGTATTATAAACTATAACTATTGTCCATTCCCATGGCAATGTTCTTTTGAAGATAATAGGGAAGTCACTTCTGTTGTCTCAAACTCCATTCCCCCAAAGCTGTTTTCTCTCTTTGAGCAGTTTCTTTTTGATCCCAGTGCAAGGATGTTCTGCTCACATCACACAGGCGTTCTTGTTTCATCAGTGCCATCACAGTGACCTCATAATTTATTTCATGTGTAGCAAGATGAAGATCTGAGGGGAAGATATGTAGCCTTAAGTAGGTGTTCAATCAGAGGTAACTCTGTGCTACCTTATTAATCTGATGGTTCTTGAAGAAAGAGTTACTGCTTTTCCTGTGCTAACCCATTTCACATCAGTATTTTGGGTCTACCTGTCCTCCCCCGTTTGTGTCATTCATTCTCTTCATCCTTCACTGGCTGATAACCCAAAATATCACCAACACAACCTAAATATTGGCTGCTGTGAATGAGCCCATCTGCATTCTTGAGGAATATAACTAGTATGATTCTACAAAAGCTTTTAAAGCTTTGGAAAATCATTGTATGCAAGGGTAATTTGTGCATATATATATATATATTTAATATGTGTGTATGTGTGCTTTCCTGATTTTGTTAGCAGAGAGGATGAAGCTTTCCTGCATTCTCTAGTTGTGGAGCTAAGGAGAAGTTAACTCCTGGCTTTGCTTGCAAAACTTAGAAGTCTTCTAACATGTTTTCCTGAAATGCAGGATTGCTTTTGCATGCATGCAGCTACATAACAAACTCTGATTAAGAGGATTTGCAGTGTTCATCCTGGGCTGATTTGCATGGAGGTGTTTCTGAAGTTTAACAGGGTGATTGTTAAGGCAGAAGGATTTTTTTTCTTATTTTTGTTGTCTTAAAAATTTTGTTTGGGTGATGAGCTGTTAGTGATTTGTTCACCTTAAAGAAGTTGTTTAACAATGGTATTGGTAACTGCTCTGACCATGTTACCATCCATCCTGCACCTTTGCCTCGGAAAGAGATAATTATTAGCTGTAGAATTAATGTTGCAAACAAAAGGCTGTCCAAGAGGATGAACTGGGGGCTGGAGGATCCCCAGTTTGAAATCAGTATCTTTGGATGGTTGTGGTTTGTATCCAGCTCCAAGTGGACAGTGGAGCTGATGCTGGAAACAGGCTGTCTCTTGATGCATGACACTGTCTCACATTGGAAATTAAATATTGGGGCAGAGAATGGGACAAAATAGTCTGAGTGCTTGCTTTAGACACAGAAAACGGGTCAAATCTGAGTCAGTGAAGCACCTACACAGAACAGATCTGCTCCAGCAAAGCAAATGGAGACACTTCCCAAAGAACTCTCAAACAACACCCAGCTGGAGAATTACCTGGTTTAAAACTAATAGTTCAAATTAGGCAGATGAGGTATTTGAATGTGGGCATTTGAAGCCTGAAGGAGAAGTCAAACCACTGTTTTGAGGCTTGGAGATTTTTTCATTTAGACTTGAGGTCATAAATAGCTTAAATTCTTTTCTGACTTAATGGGAAGTCTCCCTAAATAGAATGGAAATTAAATCCAGCCAGATAAACTTGATTTCTTCTTATATGGCAATATAAGTTAATCCACTTAACACCTGGATTTGAAATGGCTTTCATGAACCCAGAGGAGCTGATATAATATTGTCTTGATTTTTAATGTAGCAGTTTATTGTTTCTCTCTAAAATTCAATGTAAAATATCATCCACTTGGATAAAAAGCAGTATTGAGTGGATGACTACAGAATTTATTGGATTTATTTGGATGAAGTTTTCTCATAAAATGCCTTATGAGCAGGTTGTTATTCCATCAGGGTGATTTGTTCTTTAATTTATTTGACTCAATTTTCTGTTTAGAACTGGATTTTGTTATTGTTGCCAGCAGTTATGTGATTAACTGATGCAATCGGTTTGATCTAAATGAGCTGCTGTAATTACATAACTCAAAATCTATCACTTTATATATCTTGACTGGAGGAAACCAGCTCTGTTACTAAGAGAAAAAATAGAGGCCATGGGATAAGAAGGATTTGATGCTTGGGAAGCAACAGTAAATTAACAGGATGAGGAAACTTTTCTTGACCTAAGTGGTATCCAAAATACCAATCCCAGACACAATAACCTGTTTTTATATGTGTTGTGAGTTCAGGTGTGAAATGAAATCTCCTTTTGCAAATTAGTTATATTGCAGCAGTTTCTTCCTGCCCCGATGGGGCTCTTGCCCTTTTTGCTTGGCCTTGAGCTCACTGGCAGCATCTCCTGTGTTTGCCTGGGGCAGGGCCCCTCATCCCTCATGTGCTGTATTAGCTGCAGAGCCTGGCTGTTTAGAAGTTGAGCACTATTATTTACAATTAGAAATTGAGCATGTGCAGTGGGCTCACATTTAAGACACTAGTTTACTACTCAGCCTCTTTCTTTAGGTGCACAGAATGCAGCAGAGGATGAATTACCAGCAGTCATGGACAATGACAAATGTCAATTTGTTGAATTAGTTTGGTGGGGGACAGATCTCAGCTTTAGGAGGTAAAAACACCCATTCAGATAATTTTTGGTTACATTTTTTCTTCTTTGTAGAAAAGGCATGAACTCTGCATTTGCGGCAGCAATGTTAACAATAATTCATAAGTAGAAATCCTTACTGTGCTTTCTTGCAAATTTGCAAGTTGTTTTACCTTTTAGACTGCAAAGCAGCGGTTTCTCCTTTATTTTGTGGTACTTCACTGTGATTTGAGTCCTAACAGATGGACTTGGATGTTCAGTTCCTGAGTTTCATTGTGAGTCTTCATGAACTGAGCAAAGCCAGCAGAGTGCATCATAGAATGGTTTGGGTTGGAACAGACCTCTAAAAGATCATCTGGTTGAAGCCCCTGCCATGGGTGGGACACTTCCCACTAGACCAGGATACTCAAAACACTGTGAAAACTTCCAGATATGGGGCATCCACAACTTCTCTGGGAAACATCCCACTCAGGTGCCCCACTAGCCAATACATCCTCATTAACCACCACCACCCCTTCCTATCCTTGCCATAGCACACATATACTATTCCCTTAGTATATGGAAAACCTCTTTAAAATGTCTGTAAAATGTTCACAAATATTTACAGAAAGTCAGTAAATTCTCCCTGGAGCCTTTGGCATTTTTGATTTCAGAATTTCTGTGATATTTAGTGACCTGAATTGTTCAAAATAGGGGAATAAGGGTTTTGCCAGGGTTCTGCAGTGTCTTTGCCTTGTCTGGCTTATCCCATCCTTCTTGGGGTATATCTACACGATATATATGATTTAGGAAGGGAGTAAGCTCTGGCTGCCCAAGAAAATGGGTGTCTGCAGCATCCTAAATCCTTGTGTTCTCTGAAAGGGCGGTTGAGGCAGAACTCTGGTTCAGCTGCAGAGAGATTAACATCTATGGAAACAGCAGGTGTTTTTCACTGGCTGGGGAACAACTATTTAAAACAAGGCAGGTAATTACATGTAAGAGCTAAGGTCAAAAGGAGAATTGAATCCTCTGCACAGCTCTTTAGTGGTGGCTTAATTTGCATTTGTACAATGGGCTGGATAATCTGCTTTTTACTGGGGGATGGTTTCAATTTTGGTTTGTGTTTTTTTTTTT
>VZRH01002097.1:287265-366499 GCA_013397555.1 Urocynchramus pylzowi
TTTTTTTTTTTTTTTTTAAGGCTGAAGCCATATTTACTCTGAATATCTCTTGATGTATAGAAAATCACTAATAGCAAAGGTGGAATGAATGACTTTTCACAGAGTGTGAGCAATATAATTCTTATTTAGTCTCCAAAACTCATCACTGGTTTTCTGTTCTAGAAAGGAAAGTTCTGGTTCTTCAGTTTATTCATCTGCCTATTAAATTGTTTGTCATGAAAAAAAAATCCAAATTTCAAAGTTCCTTATAGCTTTTCTCAGAATTACATTTCCTTATGTTCTGTATGATGGGGTGTCCAGTGTTACGGAATAATATTTATTTTGCTGAGCTTCCAGTGCTTTCACTGGCTTTTGAAACCAGTGATTTATGTTTTGTGGTTTTTTTGATCACTTGCTATTATGAATGAACACTCTAAAGCTTCAACTTTGTTCTCTGAAAGCTGGAAGTGCTCTGGAAATGCTAGCTGGCAGAGGTTTACTGAAACACTACCATCTTGTTACTTATTTTGAAATACGGAGGAAAAACATGCTGCCACAGGTATTTTACCTGTCAGGTCTCAAATACTCTGTTTAGTTGAATGAGAGAATAAGAATAAAAAAGTAATTTATTTTTTCTTAATTCAATTCTGCTGAAAATGCAGAACAGTGATTAATGAACCACCTGAAAATTTAGAATAATAAGTTTATGTAAAGAAGTTAATTTGGGTTTTTTTTTCCTGTTAAATGGTAGGAAAAAATGAGAGAAAAAACATAAAATAACTTAATATTTAATGGGAAATTTAAACATATGCTCACCATATACATTTTGAAACATAATTTATGATCTAAATTTTAGAGTGAAGTAAGCAGGCATGGACCATGGACTTCAAGCTAAAGAATCTTGTGAAGTTTGATCATTATTTGGAAAATAAAAATACTATTCTCTCTGGTTTATGCCATACTTTTCCAGTGGGATTTACAGCCTATTTAATGCTAGAGCAAGGGTTATCACTTCTTTGTTAGGTCTTCATTTCCATCTTCAAACTCCTCTTCAAAATGCAGTTCCCCAAAGCAGGTCTCTAATGTTACAGTTTATCTGCTCCAAATACCTGAGAGAAGACATTCCTCACTTTCTAGCTGTGACTGCTCTGTATGAAAAGCTCATGTGCTCTTGATATATATGTATATATGGGTGAATATATATATATATATTCAGATGTAATTTGGCACTGCACAAAAGACCACAGAGACTGAAGCAGACTGGAGTAAACAAAATAATTCTGTTGGTAAAAAACCAAATAAATGAGGCACGAGCATAAAGGCTGTAACAATGAAGGCATGGCAAAAATCCAGGAATACAGATGTCATGGATTGTGAAATCAATACTATTCTATTTACCATCTGTATGGCAGTTGTGTTCTGTTAAGTGGGCAGTTTTCCTTATCTCTTCCACAAGCACTCCTCCCTCCAGGGAGACATCTGCTGATAACAGGCTATTGAATGTCAATGCATGACTGATAAGAACTTTAACATCCCATTGTGAGATGCTCTGCCCAGAGGGAGGAACCAAACATTCCTACACAGATATAGCTGGGAGTCTGGAGAGACAGGACAGCTCTTGCTGGGTGTCGCTCAGAAAGAGAACTCCCCCTTTTCAACTGGATCAGCAGAGGAAGATCCTCACCTTTCATTCGATAGGATTTCCTGTTCCAACAGAACCACACCTGAGGACTGAGTCCAGGAAGACTGCAGCCACAATTCCAATTGGACTGAGACTACACCCTGACCAACCGGGTGTCAGGTTGAGTTCTGACTCTGTCTGTGTTGTTTTAATCTACTGCATTTGTTTATTTTATTTTATTTTTTTTTTGTTTCCCTAGTAAAGGACTGTTATCCCTGCTCCCATATTTCTTGCCTGAGAGCCCCTTGATTTAAATTTTATAGCAATTTGGAGGGAGGGGGTTTACATTCTCTATTCCAGGGGAGGCTCTGGCCTTCCTTAGCAGACACCTGTCTTGCCAAACCAAGACAACAGAAGAACTCCAAAAGGGTGGAGACAAGATACTGTAGGAAGCTGCAACCATTTTATAATGCCTGGCAGATTTGCCATTTACAACCTGAGCTCTTCCTGTGCGAGCAGGGGAGGCGGTGGCTGGCGGCCTGTCCGGCCTTCAGGCCTTGAGCCATGGCCAAGGCTGAGCCTGCTGGGAACATGTGGATGTGGCCTTTGTGGCTGAACTGGCAAATGAGGGTGCCAAAAGCCTTTGCAGAGCACATTCCCACCTGCTTGTGGAGCAGCCCTTTGAAGTGGATCAGGGGGTGTGGTTCCTCTCCAGGAGATGCACCTGGCACAGCTGTGTGTGCACAGGGCTGGTGCTAGATGCCCAATGTGCATGAATTCGCAATGTAACATTTCATGCGACATCAACTACTTGGGTCTTTTTTTGCCTCTGCACCTAAGCCTGTGTGTGCTGGAAGCTGAGCTTGTTGCCTGTGTGCTTGGAGGGAGGCTGTGGCAAAGGAGGCTGGAGGGTGAGTGCTTTCCCCCAGCTGCAGCAGAGCAGGTGCAGGTGCCAGGCAGCAGCACACGTGTCCCAGCCCTGTGCTGCCTGTGCCTGCCCCTGCTGGGGGTCAGTGTCTCTGAGGGGATAAATCCAGCTTCCCTGGGCTCTTCTCTGCCTGGAGGCTGAACTCCAGGGTTCCCAGGGCGCTGTGAGAAGCAGAAGCATAAGAAACTGGTATCACAGATGGGATCGCAATCCAGATCTGTGGGGTTTTTTTCAAATTTACAGAGGCATAATTTCTCATTTCCTTGCCTTACGTGGTCTCTAAATTGTGTGGAAATGAGAGAATGGAAAGCATATCGTCTCTTTCACAAGCTCAGGTTGGAAGAAACATCCATGACATCCAAACAATAGTACTTCAAAGGAGAGGTTTAACAAATGCCTACTGGGCTGCTCTCCATGGATGCAGGAGGAGAGGGCATAATGAGATTTGTGGGCTTTTTAAATGATGAAAGGTGTGTTTGCAATTGGGCAACTGCCAATTATTTAAAAAGATGAAAAATAGGCATATTAATATAGCTGAAACTTGAAAAAAAGACAACAGGGGAATTGAGATTTAAAGAGATTTTGGCTTTTTCTGTTCAATAATGTATTGCTGGTTGGTCAGGCTTTGTAAGCTGATATAGGTGCAGTAACAACAGGATCACGGTTCTTTTGTTTAACAAGTGGATGCAAGCAAAGCATCTTCAGATCCTTTTTGTGGCTAACAGCACTAAAATTTTGGGTACAATGAATTGAACATAAAAGCATAGCAATTTTTTGGGCCAATTTAGTTACAGGTGGCTGGGAATAATTTAAAACCCCTATCCCTATGGCACTTACAGCTGATCAGCACTTACGTGGACAAATCCTCAGGGATTGTAAACCATCAGATATAGATAATAGCTTTATAAGCATGCACTGTGCAGAGTGTCTGACAGGGTACAATGAACAGTGAGCTTGTGAAACTGAATCAGTGAACATGCAATTGTTTCAAAGGAAGTTTTCTGATTATCTGTTCATCTTAAACCTGTTTTTAAAATGAGGAAAAAAATACCATCATTGAGATTTTTGAGTCTGGTTTTGTGAAGTACAGCAGGCATTTAGGAAACCAGCTCTCATGGTCTCATGTCTGGCACAGAACCAAATTGTAGTTAATAAAATGAATTGTATGGGAAATCATCTGGTAGCATGGCTGGATTGTACCTCTCCCTGCAATGGTTCTTCTGTCACGTAAAATATGTATGTATGTAGTTTTCAGGAAGGATATTGGTTATAAATATTTAGTTGGGTTATGGTAGGGAGAGTGCTTCTTTCTTAGTGCTACTCTGAGGAATAAGCAGGTCCATTAGGAGGGCACCAGCCAACCTCACTGTGTTTGCAGCAGGCCAGAGGGTAAAATTAATCCTTGTGCAGAAGGTTGGCATAAGGGTCTCGGTGGTATTAACAGCCATGGGGGAAAGAGAATAGCAATAAACTAGTTTGGCAGAAATCCTCTGCTTTCCTGGCAGGACTCAAGAGGGAAATACATACCTTCATCCTAGATAACAGGCTGAACACTTGAGTCTGTTGGAAAGCTAAATCAATAAATATTTGTAACTCACTGCCCAAGCACTGAACAGCTCTGTGGATATTTAAAGCCTGTTCTTCAGATAAATTGCTCTGGGAAGATGACTGTACTACAACTGACTTGGGACATTATTTATCTAGGGGCTCCTGGCAGGACTTGGGAACTTATGTTGTGAGAGTTGTCATTTGTTTTTTTTTCTGGGAAGCAAATCTTTTTGTCAGTGAACTTTAATCTCTGGTAGGATCAGCCTCCTTGCAGAAGTTATGGTGTCGTAAGTAAAATGTGACTTTATGGCTCCTTTAGTGACTTGCTTTATTCCCATCAGGCTGGGATGCCTTTCCAGCACATTCCTGGCTGGCTGCTGGAGTAGTGCAGGGAGGAAGAGCATGGGACTGTGAGGAAGGCTGTTCTTGATGAGGCTTAAGGTCTATTTGGAAAACCAGGCAATCTCAGGAAGCCAGGGGAGAGGGGAAGGGCAGGGTAAACTTGGTAATATCCTGGAGCGCTTTGTCAGTATCCAGTAAAGTTCAGGAGCTTTTGGAGGGGGTTTACTTCTGTTTGCACCAAAATTTGTCTTTAATAATCTTCAGGTTTATTTGGTTTTGCATTAATTTGCCAAGAGCCATTTTGAACAACAAATCTTCATAATCACAAAGTTCTGTGATGAAGTCCTGCGGTATAACCACCTCTTGAGTGAAGAAACTCTGTTTTGTTTCCTCGCAATCCCTGTATGTTTAGACTTCCTGGAGCCATCTCTGTGTCAGTGTGTGGGAGGGACAATGGCAGGTAGCCTCCACACAGCCCAGTAAAGCATGTCAAGGAGACAAAATTATTCCTGGGAGCAAGAAACTCTATAGGCATTCAAACTCATTTCCTAGAGGTCTGTTTTCCCTGCTTTACCTTCAGCCTGCTAGGATTTAGTCAGAAAAAGCAATTGCACGCTTACTCTTGCTGCCCTTTTTTGAGAATAAGTGCAGCAACTCAAAGATATTTTTGGTGTCTCTTTTCAGCTGTGAAAGGCCTTGAGGTAAAGTAGTAACTCAAATTCATCTTCAATAAAGGCAGAGTTTATATATTGAAGTCAAGGAAAGACTTTTTCTTGCCTCTTCAACAAAACATGGTCTTGAACTCTCTGTCCTCTTAGAGAACCGGATAACAAAGCATCAGTCCAAGGATGGTTGGATTCTTGGTGGCATTTTCTTCATACACTGAGTTGTTACTCCTGGATTTTACAAAATATATTTTCAGAAGGGTCATGACGTGAATAATGTGATGAATAATTCAATGCATGATTTTCAGTATACTTGGCAATATTTCATTAATATTTTTTCTGATGCTAATTTTTAGCTGTAAATATCTACAAGCATAAACAGAGTAACATTGACACCTATATAAGTTAAATCCAGTATAGTCATGCTAAAATTTACCTCCACACAAGTAATACTTTGAAGGGTTTTTTTTAAAATTGATTTTGAAAATATTTAGCCTGAGTGCCTCTATCTGTGAAAGAATATTTAAATAATGCAATCGAGAAAAAGAAAAGCAATGGCCATAAAAAGAGCAGTTGCACAGTTGGAGGGATTAAAGTTGTATTATGCCACTAAACCTAGGAAAAGGAAACAAAAAAAACTAGTTTGGCTGAAGTGAGAGTGATCTGCCTTGGGGGTCTTGCTATGATAAACAAGTGGACTAGTGTGTGATCCTTAACCAGGACAGGAGCCAGGGGGTGGTGATGGTGTAACCTCACTGTGTTCTGGTGTCTTCAGATACTCTCCTCATACTCTGTCACACAGCAGAATCAGAAATTATGTAGAAATTGCATCCTATCTACATAATTTCTGATTCTGCTCAGTGACATTGTTGTAGGAAAATGTGTAATAGAAGCACGAAGGATTTAATCCAGAGAAATAATCCATTGATATATATAGTGGAAGTTTGCCTGGCCAACTTTGAACCAAACTGTTTGTGAAACGCTGCTCTGAAGCTGGGAGTGATTAGAAGTCTGTGATGTCAGCCTGTGTATAAACAAGCTTGGTAGTTTTAGGTGGATTATTCTACACTTGGAAGGAGCCTACAGTTATTTTTTTTTCTGTTACAATCTTTTAGTCCTTTTTCATCTATGCAAACAGTTTTGTGAACTTTGAGAATAGTCCTCTGTGCGTTAAAATGTATTTGCTGATGAAATGTTAAATCAAACGGCAGCTTGAATATTTCTAAAGGTCAGAGTTACTGAAGCAAAATACACACTGCATACACCTCTTTTAACTGTTTTTTTCTTTTCTTTTCTTTTCTTTTCTTTTTTTTTTTTTTTTCAAATTTAAATGGAACCTTGCCATGTATCCACCATGCTGCCTGCAAAATTTGTAAGAAAAAATGTAATTTTGTCCTACAGGAATTAACAAGCATGATGATGTTTGCATCTTCAATTTATAATTCATAGATGATTAAGAAGAAAACTTGAGATGTGGTAATAATATTTCCTTAGGAAAAGCCCAAGACAATAGGTAGTTCACATTTGCAGTATTTTCTTCATCACTCTGAGGTTCCAGGAGCATGTCTGGGTCAGGTGCTTTAGTGGTTTAAATGAAAGATGAGGTTTGGGAACTGCAATTCTGCAATTGGGGCTGAATGACACAGCAGCTGCTGCAGCTGAGGGGTTGCTGCTCAGGAGGGTCAAAAGAAATACTCTGGCTGCTACAACAATAAAGCTCATTAAACATACCATGTTAGACAAGGAGAAATGTTCTGCAAACATGCTTTATTATCTTGGAGTTGGACTGTGATGAGCCTTGTGAGTCCTTTCCAACTCAGAATATTCTATGATATTCCATGATATTCTATGATATTTTATTAGGATGATTCTAGATTTAATTATACCTGAATGCCTGGCTATAGTTAATATCTTGAATCCAAACTTAATGATTCTCTTCTGGTTGTAGGTGTAAATGTTTGGAATATTTACAGAAGTTCTAGGTAACAGCAAGCCAGTAGAATTGCATGGGATTAGGCACTGCTGCTTTTGGATATACTGTGTTCTTGTACATTCAGGATAGAGAATTGCACACTCAAAAGAAAAACTGACTCAGTAATAACATCAGAGGTGTAAGTGTTCTAAGGATTGATGCTCCAGGTGACAGACACAAAGCCTGAGAGAGGACCAGAGAATTGGAAAGCTTTGTCTTGGCTGCTTAGACAGGCAGTCAGCCTTTCAGCATGGAGGCACTGAAGCAGCTTCTCCCTGCTGGAGTCCAGGTGTCCTTAGAGTTTTGGTTCATAAGTTCACCACAGGCACACAAAAAACCAAGAATGGTTATTTATTCTATTCAATATCTGTTATCTCCTACCTCATTAATTTTAATACTGACTTCCTCCATTCATCCATTCTGTGCACATTATATCACATGGAATTTTTTTTTCTTCTTCTTTTGCCTTATTTGCTAATATAAGGCAGAGATGATGGTGTAATTATTTCTGTCAAGGTAATTATTTTAAAACTTAATTTCATAAGAAGCACTTATTAAATTTTTCAACTGCAGCAGCTGAAATTAAAGATCTAATCTTTCCTGTACTCAGGAGGGAGCGGATTATTCTAATTTGCATAAGTTTAAATTACAATAACAACAACAAAAAAAGGAAAAAAAATGCAATTCAATGTAGATTAATATTTGAAAAGCGTTATTTTTTTTTCTTAGAAGGATGAATTCAGCCTACTGTGGTATAGTATCATTCACTCTCAAGGGTTACTCAGTTTAGCAGAAACTGTACATCAGAGTTGAGTCCTGGGAGGTGCTGGATGTCTTCTCTTTCTTCTTCACCCCCATTGCAAGAAGTGCTCAGCACCTGATGGACCTTGATGAAATTGTTTATAATTAAGGACTTGGATCTCCATCTCACAAGTCATTTGCCTCCTTTTATATTGGTTATCTCTACTTGAAGCAGACACTAGGTTCATGCAATATAGAAGAACAAATGCTTGACCCATATCTAAAAGAAGACACCTGTTTTTATAGTAGCCCCTGACTATGCCATCTCATGTCTTTTTCTGAACCAATATTACTTTTTGTATCTATGTCAATAACACTCTTATGCTCTTGATCAAAATAATAACATGAAAGCCACACACAGTGGTGCCATAAATGACAGAGTTACAGTTTATTAATTTGATAGACTATCATCTAGACAGGGCCCAAGTCTGTAAATAGAAGTTCTGCAGTGCAAGCCTCTGTTAATAGCAGAACATCAATGTGCACATGGCTGTACATGCAGAGTGTTTCAGTAACTGAGGAAAAAGGATGCAAAAGTCATCTGTGAGAATGCTGGTGGAGGCAGTCAGAAGGAAAAATACCATTTGTTTCTGCAGCTGTGAGGTTGTTCAGTCATCAGCACATTTTCATTCTCTGAAAACACAAAAATGATTGCTTTCAAATCTGAGTGCCTCTCTGACTCAAACAGAGTGTTCTGCACAATCTGATGCTATGGATGGTGTATGGTTGTAGAAAGACTGATGGGATTTTTTGTGTTTTTGCTGTAACTGTGAATGGCCGGACCAGTTAACAGAAATTAACTGCATGTGTTTTTAAATAGAGAGCTGAAACCTTGGGAAAGCTTTCGCAAAATACTTGTATGCTTTACATACAAAATTATTTCTGAAATTTATTGACATTTTAATGATTTTAAATAATTTCACTTAAAGAATATTGTACGGCAGACTTAGAAATAAAAAGCATTTGTCACCATGCTAAAATTTATTAACTTGATGGAGTGCTTCAATCTGGACAACATCAAATTCTTGTAATTAGCATTTCTGTGATGTAATCAGCCAGGAAAAAATGAGCCTCTTGTTTGCCAATTTTTGTGCATTTTTATTCATTTCTCCTAGTGGCTGAGACCCTCCAGCTCCTGTGAATGTCCAGTGTGACTGAACCTCCCTCCAAATATGATTATGCAATAATTTAAAAGTTACATCAAAGTAACAAGTCAAAAGGATTGCCCAAACTGCTACAATTCTGCACCAAAATACATGAGTAGAGATCCACAGTCTCTTGCTGCTGATCACCTTGTGTTTGATGGGGCAGCAAAATGAGCCATGGGAAATACCTTTCCCCCTGCCCTGGGTTCTGCACAATTGCTCTGCTGTAAGCAGTAAAATGGGGAGGTCATCTGAAAACCAGACCTTGTGGTGTGTGACTGTGGATTAGCAGCTTTCCTTGGGATATTGTAAAGGAACTGAACCCAGCAGTGCAGGGCAGTGTGAGAGTCTGGATGCTCCTCATGCCCAGTGGATGTGTAACAGAATCTCAGGGTAATGAATAGACATTTTAAACCCATTCACTGTGAAAACAAATGGGGTGAGGTGTAATATTTTGCACAAAGCAAAATATTTCAGTTCCAGTTAGATTCAGATTAAAATTTGTGTGTACTGTAGAGTGTTGCTGAGAGCAAATGGTTTTTCTTGGTGACACGGGGACATCTTGCCTTTTACCTTGAACATGTGTTAGTTAAATGAGGAAGTTATTTCTTGCTTTCTTTTTCAGAGTAGGTTTTGCTGAGCCAAACCATCCTGAAAAGCTGAATAGCGCAAACCACAGCTGCCGTGGCTGAAGCCAAAGCAGTTCATTTGTGAAGGAAGCATAGGAGGTTTTAGAAAAATGAGGGCTTCATGTAGCATTTTATTCTTGATTATAGCTTGGAGAGAAGAGTAAATGGGATGGTGCTGATGGGGAAAGGGGAGTAATGCAATTGCAGAATGTTAGCAGACAATTTGGAGACCTTCATTAAGGCTGTGGTATACCCTCCTTCTCAGGAGATAATGCACACACACACCACAGTTTTGATTAGCATTGATGATATTTTGCCTCCTTGGCATCATGCCTAAAGAGGAGCACTGTGAGGGGAGTTGGGATGTGCCTTAATCCCTCAGGAGCCATTTCAGGTTGAGCAAGGTGCACGTCCTGCCCCTCAGCACAGCTCAGTGCCCATGTACACCTGCATGTTTCTGACCTCATCAAGCTGCCAGGGTGCTGGTGTGGGCTGGGCACTCAGCCTGGTGCCTGCCTCCCCAGAGACCCCAGGGCAGAGGCAGGGGGAAGCAGAAGTTAACCCTTCACAAGGGAGTGTGATGTTCACCTTTTTAACACTCACTCTCCAAAGTCAAAGTTGTGACAGCGAGAAGTCCTCACCTGACATGCACCCAGAACCCACAGACCACACCCCTCAAGCCTCCTCTCATGGAGGAGGAGAAGTAGATAAACACAGGGGTAAATTGAAGGAAAGGGATTTTACTGATCTTTGAAAACATCTCAGTGCTCTTGGAGCTACATGTTTTGTCAGACTTGCTAAGATCTTTAGCAGAGGAATGGGTAGGCAGTAAGATTAGGGTATTCACAAGGCTCCCAGCAGCTCCTGTCAAAATAAACATTATTTTGTTAACAGAACAAGCTAAAATGCCTATGTATTGTATAGAAGCATCACTATATTTTTCTGGCATATTGCAACAGCTTTGGGATTAGAAATGAGTGTAATCATTTAATCACATGTGTGTGACTTACAACAAGTAGGTTTTGTTTTCAAACAATGCCTAAGTGATTTTTGGATCTAAATTTGCCTCTCTAGTGGCTTAGGTACTAGAATGACTGAATCATTAGGGTTGGAAGGGACCTCCAAAATCATGAAGTCCCAACTTTGACCAAACACCACCTTGTCAACTAAACCATGGCACTTGGTACCACAACCAATTGTTTCTTGAACACATCTGGTGATTCCACCACCTCCCTGGGTGGTCCATTCCACTCCTTAACAACCCTTTCTGTGAGTAAGTTCCTCCTGATTTCCAGCCTGAACCCCCCCTGGTGCAGCTTGAAGCTGTGTCCTCTCACCCTGTTGCTGGTTGCCTGGGAGAAGAGGCCAATCCTCACCTTGCTAAAACATCCTTTTAGGTAGTTGAAGAGAGTGATAAGGTCTCCCCTGAGCCTCCTCTTCTTCAGGCTCAACAGCCCCAATTCCCTCAGCTGCTCTTCACATGAATTACTTTCTAGATCCTAAAAAAAAATGTGAGGTTTCACTGAAAATCAGTGGTACATAGGCTCTAAAGCTACTTACATGCATTTAAAACTATATTCAATGATTTGACAATAAGCAATTTATGGATAAACTGCTAATTCTAAGTTAAACAAGATTTCAGGCTAATTTTAAGATTATTCCAAAGTGTTCCTAAATCTAATAACAAAGATAAGTTTATCATTGCACCTATAATTATCTTAATAGATTTACATGAATATGCATTTTTAACACCTATTTTAGGCTGTTTCCAGTGTTCTTGATAAAAAGTTAGATATGATTTTGTGTACTGTCAGAATGACTCCACACCATGAGCACCTATGTATAGGTACACACCATTCCATTTCACTGACTGATTCCACTTTCACTGTTGTGTAGAAAAACTTCTTCACTTTCTATGTGAAGAAGTTTTTTTAAATGGAAGCTGTTCTCATTCTTCATGAACCCTTCCCCCTCCTAGAAAAATGGTGGAGGTGCTAACCCAGAGCTTGCTTGGGATGTGGCTATCTGTTAAAGGCATTTCTTTAAATCAGGTATGTAAAATATTTCTCACAGCCCTGGTTAATGCTTTAATCATGGGGACTTTCTCGGGATCTTCGAGCAACAGAAGCACAATTTTGGTCAGCTCCCTGATAACCAGCTCAGATTGCTGTTTTCCCAGGTTTGGACCCTACTTGTTGTTTTACCATCTGCAGAAGTTACTTAGGGAGCAATGCAGAGCTTTTCTGCAGAAAATGGAAAAGTTTTGTCCTCGTTTCTACAGCCCTGTTGTGTTTTCCTCCCCCTACCTTCACCTTGTTTGGGAACACTTGCTGAAGTCCAAAAGGGGTCTAACAGATGTAGCTGTAGTACCAGGGGCCTCGTGGCCAACATTTAGATGCTGCTGTTGCATTTGTGCTATGACTGCAGACCAGCTAAGGCACAGCCAGTGTGATTGTTAAACCAGGTCTGCCTTGCTTGGGCAGCCCAATCTCATGTAAAAGCAAATTTTCTTTTCTGTTAGAACCCTGGCTGCTGAGAATTTTAGCCTTTCTGTGCTGTTAGACACTGACCCCCAAGAGAACACTGCATTTGACCCGAGACCATGGGGAAGGCTTCCAAAATTGAATGATAGAACTGGGATTATGGGTGTGTAGTTTGAATAGGAGTATGTAATATCACATGATGGAAAACTTTGAGTTTAAGGTTTTAGGATACAGTAATATATATGAAGCAAGATGGAGATTTTAGGGTGGAGGTTGGTTCTTCTTCTTTACCTTCTTCTTCACCTCCTTCTTCATGTGTTTGGGTGGTATTGTGTAATTGGATAACAAAGTCTGCATTGGTTGGTTATTGGGTTAAAAGTAAAAAATAATTTAGGTGTCATTTCTCGATTGGACAGTTTATCCTTAAAAGGCCTTGTAGGGAGAGAGCTATGGCTCCATTTTTCCTTGTTAAAGTACTGTAGAACTCACAGCTTGTGAGACTGTAATATAGATCTGAGTCTGAACAAGAAATACTGTCTCATGATTTAATCCCAACCTTGTCACAGAAGAATCTTTCCACTTACAAAAAGTCATCCTAGAATGTACTTCTGGGACTGCAAGACTGCATGCACTGTTTAGATCCCCAAACCAGTGGATAAGCTGCTTCTTAGACTGAAGGAAAACCTTTTTCTCTTCTGCTTGATTTTGAGCAAGGAAATGATTACAGACCTGCCTCCTATGGAAATGTGCCGACCACAAAACTCCTGAATAGGCTGAAATGAGCCTCTCAGTCTCTTCTGCAACAGCCCCACACACTGCAACAGGTATGTGAACACAAATCTGCCTCTTCCAAGGTGAGTGCTTCAGGCTTTTGAACAGATCATTTTCATCCTTGAAATATTTCATGGCAAGATGGGAAGAGGTGCTCTAATTTAGAAAAGACAAGGTGCCATTTCATATGGAATATGTTTGTCTTAAATAACTTTTACATTAAAATGAGAAGAATTGATATTATGGCAATACAGTATTTGAATATTCCAATAATAGCTCCGTATGTCCTGAACTATTAACCACTTCCATGAAATATTGCAAAGATAATACTTTTATAGACAACAAAGTGGAATTAAAAATGTAATTCTAAATTACATTTTGGGGTTCTAAGTTAAAGGAAGTCAAAATCAATGGCTTTTCAGACCTTTATTTTGTTAATAAGCAGAAAAAGCTTCTAAATGTTTTTCATACCAACTGAAGCATTCAGAGTTCAGTAAGTCCAATGACCACAGGGAGTTATGCTTGTGAGCATCTCTTACATATAAATGAATGGCTGCTGAGGAAATTTGACAGTAGTTAATATTTCAGTGGTGTTTATATATATATATATTTTTTTTTTTGTTAGCATTCTGAGAGGAATTAGAAATACAATTAATTTTGCTGTTCTGCTGAAGGGTTAGTTCATCAAAATTAAGTGATGTGAGAGCTGCCCAGCTGTCTGAAGTCATGCAGCCATTCTCATTAGGGCTTGTTTTTCCCCTCCATCAAGGTGGTTCTGCCTGAAAAGCTGTCTTGCAAACACTTTATTTTGACAGCACATCAACTATTCTTAGAAAAATTTCTCAAAAAACCTTCTTCCACAGAGTTTTAAATAGGTTTAAACTGCTGGATAGAAATTCAAGCGTGGGGAAGAGTGGGAAGGTATAGCCTGAAAAGTGATTGGCAACTGGCAATACTGGAGTGATTGAGTCTGGCTTTGCTGTGCAAAAGCTGAGATCTTTCTTGTGAACTAATAAATAAGTTTTAGGGTATTTATGATGTAAATGAAGATAAGTTCAAGAGATAAAGTCTTGTCAAAAAGGTGTGTGTTTTTCTTGTGGTAGAATTCAGGAGCTAGAAACTCTGATAGTTACAGACACAGAAGCTTTTGAAGCTGTTACTGCAAATTATAAACTTCAGTACAACTAAATTAGATGATAATGCAAATAAAATTATCTTCATATGAAGGAATACAGGAAACCAAACACGTGGATTCTGAACTATATTGTTAGAGAAGAATCATTGAGGGAAATGTGAGCTTGAGTTTGAGATTACTGAATCACTGCACTTCAGACCCTGAACAAAACCAGGTAACAGGAAGGAGAAACAAATGTGATTAAAACTATGAGTAAATAGCCTGCTCACATAGGAAGGGATTATGTGATCTCAACAAATACCTAGTCAAAAGTGGTGACACTGACCCATTGAAATCAAGGCTTGCAAATAGTACCTTGTTGGAACTTGAAGAGGAGACCAAAGGTGGAAAATTGAAGAGCATGAGCCTGGAGATGAACAAATATAACCAGATGTGCATTTTTTTGTGAATGGCCTGCAAAAAGCCAGCTGGAAAATTCCACCATTAGAGGAAGTTCCATCGGTCATATGAGATGATTTCTTCACATCAGCTTTTTTTTTTTACCAAAGAGATTGATGACATCCATTCTGCCAGTTGCAGGCATAGACTAAAGTCTGCTGGTGCAGAACAGAGGCCATGAGGCAAATATTTATATACATATTTTTATTTTCCTCTTCATCAAGACTAGATGCTGAATTTTCTGTACTGACAGTACCTTTTCCTCATGGGAGTGACATCTTTATCTTCTAGTATAAAGTGAAAGTGTTTTAAATTTTTGCATTATGCTGGATATGAATCAGCCAATTTTGTGTTTCAAGAAAACCTTGCTTGGTGTTCACTGCAGATGTTTTAGTACTCAAGTTTTTTAAAGTTCTGCTTCCTAAGCTTGGAAAAATCCTGTATGTCTGTGTTCCCTTGGCATCTCAAAAGCACATAAACTTTCCTCACAAGTCTGCTTCTTACTCATGCCAGCAGGTTCATTATAAGGTGGAATGAGATCTGTGATGAGGTTATTGAATTTCACCCTGGCTATTGCAAGCTACACTCATATGAGACAAAAGAGTTGAGAGAAAATGTAGGTTTGCCAATTTCCTTTGTCTTGTAGTTCTAAGACTTTGCCACAGGTTGTGCCTGTTGGATGTGCTTGGAGTGTGCTTCCTACCCTGTCACTTACCCACAATATTCAACTCCACTCTGAACTCCAGGACCTCCTTTGGGTGTTCTCATACAAGAGCTACAGCTTCTGTATGTGAAGGACATCTTGGAAATCTAAAAGCATAACCCTGAGGCATCCAAAAGAACAGAGAAAATGGGACTTCTAATGCAAGAGGTAGAATGAGGAATACTCAATACTTCTCTGTACTTGTTTCATACAAGAGATCCCATAAAGAAGGTGATGCCATATGACAGTTTCACTACACTGAAACTCCTTTTTGCCTGAAAAATGAATTTTGTTAGAAATTTAACTGGAAAGTGGTTTTATGACTTCTCTTTAGTATCTTAATTTCATTGCATTATTTGGAAGCTGCTATATGGAATTGTTTGTGTTGATGTATTTAGTGTCTTTATTGCAGATACTCTGTGCTTATCTTGCATGAGGAGTGGGCAATTTATCTTGTACTTTTCATGAATTCTTCTAGTGAAAATACTAGAAATTTTGATAGTACTTGATAGGCCTCTAATAAATTCCATAAAAATCAGCTCTTTAGTTTTATATTACTGCTGAGTTTTTAGGTTCAATAGTTTTTCAGAAAACTTGAAAAGGACCTGCCCCCCAAAAAAACCCAACACCCCTGTCCCCCTGCTATTAATTTACTATCCATGAGTAAATGGCCTCTGATTTCAGTGTTATGAGGGAACAAACTCTAGGAGGCTCAAGAGAAGTGGCACAGTGAACTTGCATCTAGATGTGATCAGTGATTTTCTCTTGTAGCTGATGACCCTCTCTTGTAGCTGATGACCCTTTCTTTTTCCCTCTGTGAAAAGACTAAATCAGAAGGGGCTTACAGGGAATTCAGAGGCTATTTGCAATAGTTCTTTCCACCTTTTTCTTCTTCTTGTTCATGACCTCTACATCCTAAATAGTTTTTTAAAGGTGCCCTCAGCTGTTTGTCCTCTGAATCATGCCTTTCCATCACCAGTGGAAAAATGCAAGCATCTGTTACATACTCTAAGGTGTGATGTGGGAAAAGGTTGCAGCTTTTAAAATGCTTGCTGTTTCAGAGCTGTAAGGGAAATATAATTTAAAATTTCTCAGGCATTTAGAAATTCATAAAACTTCTTGAAAGCTATGCCTAAAATTTAGTTATTCACAATATGATTTTTGTCACACCTGAATACTTAAAGTAGAGGAATGTAATGCAAAGTCATCTGTGTAAAAATGCTGTGCCACATGCCTCATCTATTTATAATGCCTTTAAATACACAATATTTGTTATTTAAAATGGGATTGTTTTATCAAGGCTTAACATTTTGGCTGTGATTTTCTTTGGCCCAGGATTTGCTCTGGGCAGCTATTTCAAGCAGAAGAGCCATGTGCAACTTTTCAGGTTATTTTCCATTGAGTTTGCAGTAAACTGGAGCCTGCTGCAAAATCCTCTGGGGAAGACTGGCACAGCCTTATTGTTTTAAGTCTTCCCTTTATTTTATCATCTAATATTCACCTATTATAATGCTTTCTGCTCTACTGGCCCAGAGCAAAGGAACTAAGTTAATGGTATTGCAACTGGGGCTTGCTGGGCATCAGATGGATTAGCTGTGTGGGGAGGAAAAATTGCAGAGACATTTTACATGGCTTCACAAAGAAAATGCACATTTAGCCTGCAATCCTAATGGTGCAAATGGTAGGCATTTGCCTTGCTCAATTTTCCAAGCCTGTTTACAGCTAGGATTCTGCCTCAGAGAAGCTGCCTTGTGGTTGCCATGCTTGACACCATGCTGACATCAGGTGTTTTTCTTTTTGAACATCCTCTAACTTTTCCAGCCTGAGAAGTAAGCAGCCTGCCAATCAGGCTTTGATGGTATCAAAGAGGGCATTGTAGAAAATCTGATTGCTTGCTCTCTATTGTCCACACTCATCCTTTTCCCCAGAATTTTCTATTTTTGGTGGAATAGCATCTTTTATTTGACCTTAATATGAAGTGCTTTGTTTTGCTGGCCTTGCTCTATGGGCTGGTTCTTGAGTTCCACTTCTGTGGTACTGAATTCTTCACCAAGCAGGCATTCCAAAGGGTCAAAATATTTTTCTCAGAGTATGCAATTGCATCCTGAGATGTCCAGAACTTGGTGAAATATTCAATGCTGTGTGTGAACTGTTATTCTGCACTGTTAAAATCTTTCCTGAAGGGATTGTGCTTAAAAAGTGTGTCATGGCCAAGGAAAACTCGAAAGTGTGAGTGATCCAGGTGGTGGGAGCCAAGCACCAAGTATAAGTGTTTAATTAAGCAGCTCTCAGAGTATTTTTGTTTCTGAAAAACAAACATAATATTGGTACTAACATGACTGGACCCCACTCCTAGCACTGATAGCTCAGTTGCTTGAAACCTCTAAGTTTTCTTTACTATGACATGAAAAATGTTTTCTTAGAGCATTTAATGAATTAACATCCTTCTGCATTTCTCAGTTTATTCTTCCTTCAGAAAGTTGATCAAACATTAATTTGACTGCATAAGTAAAGGAGCCACTATGGTATTGAAAAGAAACTTTTCACTTGCCTTTAAGTTTGAAACTGGAAAATGAATGAGCCTAGAACAAGTTTATCTTTTGCAAAGCTAAAACACTGATAACTTTCCAAAGGAATAACAAATTATAAAGATTTTTTGACAGGAGAAGAAATCTAATTTCTTCATTTCAATGGGTAACTCTTCCATGCATCCTTGGTTTGTTCAGTTTCATTTTTCATCTGTTTCTGCCATGCTGTTTCATGCTTAAAGCATTCTATTGTCTGAGGAATCACCCTTAAGCAGCTTGTGGACCTACTAGTGAGCATTAAAAGTATGCTGGGAGAATTATCATTTTCCAAGAGTGTTCAAGGTGTTTTTCAGTGGCAGGTAGTCTGTTAAGCTTTTCAGGTTTAAGAACAAGGGTCAACAATCTTCTACCAAAATATTTGCAATCTATTTCAGTCTCAATTGCATCAGGGGTTGTCAGTTAAGCATGGTTTTCTGCTCAGGCCCTTGTAGCCAGAGTGAATTTTAGAACAGTGATACTCTTATAGCCTGAGGGTATTTCTAGTCCAGACAACTTCAAAAATTCATGTGAAAAGACTGCAAAACGTTTAAAAAACCAACCCCAACCTAAAAAGCTGAGATATCCTGATAGTCTCATGTAGGTATGCCTGAATAGGGTAAGCAGAGAAAATAATTATATAAGGTCAATCCTAATGAAGGTTCAAAATTCATCCTTGTTTTCTTTTTCTTCATTATGGTATCAGAGCATGGGACAGCATCTGGGCAGTCTCTTGGAGAAATCAGGGGCTCTTCAGCTTTCAAAACTGAGAAATAGTGGTTTTGGGCATTCCTTTTCCATGTCCTTCTTGATGACAGTTGGAAAGCAGGAGCTTTGCCAGATGTGCTAGGCTGTGCATGACTGCAGGATTTCCTTCTGCAAGTCATGGTCTGGTTGCTATGGAAGGGTGTGACTGCATGGCAATGGTCTGCAATAGTTCTTGTCAATAACCTTTGATAAGTTGACTTCAATGAAACTGAACAAAGGGGCCATTAGTGCTTCAAAGTGGTGAGGGAGCATGGGCAGGGGGGCTGGCTACTGATTGCTTAGGGCACTTCCTTTTCCTCCCTGAGGAAAAGGAACTTCCTTTTTCTTCCCTTGTAACAATGGCTTTCCTGGCAGGCAAGCTCTCATTCCCTGCCACAGATGTGGCTGGGCTGAGCATCTTTAGGAGGTCTGGGCTCATCTCACTGATGAGAACTCGGAATGGAAATAAAAAGGACCTGCTTCTGCATGGGTGTTAATTTTTTTGAGTATTTCAGCTGACTCTGAAAAGTGTTTTCTGTACTGGGTACCTCAGTCTGTGCTTGCAAACTTTACCCCTTCCCACTCTTCCCTTCTTCCCAAGACTCTGATATAATGCTGAAAATACCCAGAAATTCCTCTCTCCTGGGCCTGGTATGGGAACTTTTCCATCCTTTCATCTTGTTGGATTTTTTAAATTATTTTTGAGGGTGAAAAATGCTTGTGTTTAACTTCAAATAGGTGAGACTTTGTGCTTTCTGTCTGTTCATTGTCAGAAGTACTTCTGCCTTACCTTGTGACTGCTGTATCTTACCCTAATGGATATCGTGGTGTTGTGTATTGCCTGAAGCTCTTCTATCTTGGCCATCATTAGCATCATTACAGTCCCTTTCTTTTGCAGCTATTTTATTGCTGCTGAAAACCAGAGATGTGGGACAGTGGCTGAAAAGCCAGTTGCACTCAGATCTCCTGATGAGCGTCTGACTTCAATTTTGTGTCTTCAAAAGAAAGTCATTGCAATCTTGTAGCAAACTGAGCTTTCCTGAATTGCACTGTGATCATCTTAACATAAAAGCATAGTCCAGGTTCTCAGTACAGTCACAAGCTCCTTTACAAGGGCCAAAAAGCAGAAGGCAGCTTGTTTTCAAAGTCTTTGAGCCATGCAGGACAACAAGGCAACTGATTAATAATGTTCTGGGTTTTCCCTATCACATCCTCTGTCCTCACAACAAAACTCCCAACTCGTTCCTCTAAAATGAATATGGAATAAAAGATGGAAATGATCTTTCATCTCAAAATTGTGAAGGGGCTTTGAAAGCTTGCATTAAAATCCCTGTTGTGTCTCTGTCTTGACAGGCTGTAGAGGCAGCTCTCCAGTCTTCTATATCAAAGTCTAAAAAAAGTAAATCATAAAGCCTTCCTTCCTTGCTCCAAAAAGTGTTCAAACACACTGAGGGAGTCAGTCCTAAAGTTTTGTCAGTACAACATTGATCCTGATGTGACTGGCTGTTTAATGTTAACAAAAGGTTACTAGGGTTTTAATTTTTAGAGGAAACTGAACTTATCAAGATCTTTGGAACATTTTTTTTTTCTCAGTTTTGTCAGAAAACTTGTGTCCACGTCTCTGTAGAATAGAATAGTATTTATTACACTTGCCTCTAAAGGCCTCTAAAGTTCAACCTTGAAATCACAGTCAGATTCAGAAGAAAATTTACTTACCCCAGAATAACAAATAAGACAGTGAGTTGGTGCATTTGCTGTACTGGCAGCCAATGCCTTGGGCTTTTGGGGCAGAAGAGAGGGCTAGGTATGGGTATTTTTTCAACCTGGATTTTTTGTTTTCAACTCACTATGCTGATGGAGGCCCTGCTGGTTAGATCCTGTTTCAGGACTGTCCACTTGGGCTGATGATATCTGTTTGCTCTGAAAGGCAGCACATGGACCCAACCTGCTCTGATCTGGGGTGATGCTTTTAGCACTTCCTAGTACAGGTAAGTGACTCTTAGTCACTTTTCATTTCCTGCCTGGATGTCTGCTGTGGGTCTGTTCTCATACAGCAGTGTGGTGCTTCCCCTTCTCACCTGTTCCTTTAGTCACACTCTAAACAAAATCTCCTTTTAACAATATTCTCCTAAGTCATACTGAGTTTCATCCCTCCCTACAGTAAATAGTTAAGAGTTTCTCTAGGTTTTAGCCTAGAGATATTAGTATCCTGGTTTCAGCTGGGATAGAATTAGTTTTCTTCCTAGCAGCTGGTACAGTGCTGTGTTTTGGATTTTATAAGAGAATATGCTGATAACACTCTGATGGTTTAATTGTTGCTAAGCAGGGCTTACCCCAAGTCAAGGACTTTCCAGTTTCCCACACTCTTTTGGTGAGCAGGTGCACAGGAATCCAGGAGGGAGAATGGCTTGGACACATAACCTGAACTGGCCAGATGGATATTCCATAACAGAGTGTCATGTTCAGTGTATAAACTGGGGGGAGTTGACCAGGAGGGGACAATCCCTGCTCAGGATGCTGAGTGATTGTATTGGGGATCACTTGTCTGTCTTACGTTTTATCCTCCTCTCTCTCCTTGTAGCCCCCCTTGTCATTATCCTCCTCCTCCTCCTCCTCCATCTCCATCTCTGTCTCTGTCTTCTCCTTCTCCTTCACTAAACCACACTTATCTTGGCCCATGGTTTCTAGCTCTTTCCAGTTCTCCTCCCCATCCCACCAGGGCTGGGGTGGAGAGTGAATGAGTGGCTGCACAGTGTTTAGCTGCCAGCCGGGGATAAACCATGACAATTACATTCAGAGAGATAATTCTGGCTCCATGACAACACCAGCTTTTACAGTCTCAGAGGAACTGAGTGCATCAACCTGAGAAGGCAGCTGTGGCACTGCAGGAGCAGAATACCCCCAGGCAGGTGGCCTGTCCATCCCTACAGTTGCAAAGTGACACGTGCCAGTGGCCTGCACACCTTGCAGAGGTCAGGGCTTGCTGCAGGTGCATTTGTGCTGTTTTTGTGCCAGTTGCAAGCTCAGAAATAAGACTCCTAGATCCCACAGAGCTGGCCCAAATCATTCAGTTCCTTGGTCTGTCTCCATTCTGGCAAAATTCTCCCTGCTTATTTCTTCAGTCAACAGTTTCACATTGAAGTGTCTCAGATGTTTCACTGGCTAATCTGTTTTCTTTTCTCCCCAAGGGTAAACAATTGTCAGGCTGATGCTGAGGTGGTGCTGGTTACTTGCACACACTGAGGGGCCGTGGCAGGGGAGAAGCTTTCCAATTGGGAGTGAATCATGCCTGTGGCTGCATTCACACGGAAGAAAGGCTGGAGGGGAGTGCAGCAGGAATGCAGCTCAGAAATGAAGTGTTGAAGCCTCCTCTAATGCTGAACAGTCACTCTTATACTGTGGGGTTGTTTTTTTCTGCTGGACTGTGAGCAGCCAATGTATAGTTAAAAGTGTTGAAACATCTTTCTCGATTGGCACAAAATAAATTTATTTCTGCATCCTTTTTCCTTTCAGTTTGTCTTGAATGCCATGGGTGTAAAGACCTGCTGGTCAGGACTGTCAAGTGCAATTTTTTAACACTGGTTTATTGTTTTTCTTTCCTTGAAGGAAGATGACAGAAAACCCATGTAAAGAATGAGATTTTCATAAAGCCAGAATTGAACAACGTTACACTTTTGGAAGTTTGGGATACACAGAATGCCATACTTGAAATATAAGAAACAATGGCTACTTATGGAAAGAGGGTGGGTTTAGATAAGATATGAAGCACTATGAGTGTGGTAAGACACTGGAACAGTTAAAGTGGGCATTTCCCCATTCCTGGAAATGTTCAAGGCCATGTTGGATAGGTCTTTGAGCATCCAGAAGCAATGGAAGGTGTCCCAGCCCATGGCAGGTGGGGTGGAACTAGAGAATCATTAAATTTCTTTCCAACCCAGACAGTTCTGTGGTTCTTTGAAATGCTGTAAGCCCAACTAAAATTTCCTGTTGATTCTCTACCTCTCTCTTACAACACACAGGCAAAACTTCACAGAACAAATATCACTAAAACTGTGTCCTTAGACAACTTTGCTGTTTACATAAGCACGTTTTTAAGACATGCCTCAGACAGTAATGAGAGGTTGCAGTGTGTCTCAGAACACAGAATAATTCTGTTTTAATTATACGAGGTAGTTCTTAATTACTGAGTGCTCAAAGAGAAGGGTAAAAGAAATTTCATGCAGTTATAATTAAAGGGAATATAAAATTAAAAAAAAAACACCTACATAATCAGAAGTTTGATTTAATAGCAAGGGAAATATTTTGTTTATTAAAAAATTGAATAACTGAAGTATCAGAAATGAGACAATGGTGTTCTCTAAAGAATCTACATGTGAGGAGGCAATATGATTGGATATCCCTGTGTTTTTGATGTTCCTGTTAATCGAGTTTTCCCTTTCCTTTTGCTTTTCATTTCACTATATTTCACTTTGTGGTCAAAAGGATCTGGGGTTGAATTACTTCAACAGCCAAGTCATAAATTACACTTAAGCTCCTGTGCAGTGGGGGACAACTTGCAGAAATTATGTCAAATTTCTGTTCATTGCCTTTAGACTATGACAGGAACAGTTTATGCAAATAATGCTTTTAGTAAATTGAAATATTGCTTTCACTAATGTGTTTTCCTGTCTGCAGATAAAGCATTGGCTGTTCATGTACAAAGTGCACCACTCTGTCTGAATGTCCAACTTTTATAAAAAAGAATATTAGTCCTTCAGAATGCAAAGTACAAATTACTCTTAAAATATTACTTAAACTGGATTGTTTTTTACAGTTTTGATTAGGTCTTATTCTTCATATTCTAGTAAAAGTTTTCCCATCATTTTTAAGAATAACACTGACCTAGATAACACTGAACTTTGAATGATATCATTGCATGCAGGTGTACCATGAAGGTACACCTATATTGAAGGACCAAATAATTTTTTTAAAACTTTAAGTAAGTGAGCAGAACTTCTGTCAAGAAAAATGATAGTGCTCTGTCTTCCAAGTTGTTATTACTATTCATTTTTCTAGAAACATTTATAGGAACTTACAAACAACTGCAGAATTGAGGGTTTGGTTTGTTTGGTCTTCAAGAAATTGTTTTAGAAGAAATTTATCTCTCTGTCTGGAAGTTCAATTAGACTGTTTAGTTAGAGCATTTGTGTCTGACTTTGCTTATTTTAAAGATAAATAAAACCTTTCCTACACAAACTTTGCACAATAGACCTTGTGGTAAAAATATTACCTATGTGAAAATGTATCTGCATCTTAGCTTCAGCTAGCCAAACTTTTGTAGCACATTTCCTGCCCTCAAAATGATTTTGTCATTCTGTCACCAAATAAAGCAGGCATCCTCAGGACAACTCTATCATTTTACTCAAACACATAATTATGGTACCCAGAAGACCTGCCTGGAGACTATGTAGATAATCTCAGTTTTGGCATTTTTGATGTTAAATTATTGGATCTGGAAACCATAATATTTTTGTCTAAATTACTTTGTGTGGAGTTATTGTTACTGTTGCTTTTATTATCTTTAATTTTCATTCAAACTCCCCCAAGGTTAGCTTGTCCCTTTGTTCTATCAAACAACTCTGGCACTCAGGTAAGTGTCAAAATGTGATGGGGATGACAGAGGGACTACTCTGACATTTTCCAGGGCTTAAAAAGTAGGGGCAGGCTGACAAAATTTCTTCTCCATCTGATATCCTCAGCTGAGGAAACTGGATACTGAAGTGTATCCACTGAAGGATTTGGTTTCCATCCCTCTTCTCCATCAGGCTGAGAATCACATGCACAGAAAATGACTCCTGGTGTGGGTATATCACAGCTGTAGCTGTGCAGGTGCTTGGCATTCTGGAAAACCTTGTTTGTAGTTCAAATTGCCTGAAAACAAGAAAGATGTGCTTTTTTTCCTACTGTTCCTTACATGACAGTGGGAATAAAATAGACAAAAATCCTCTCTTTTTCCAGCACTTATTTTGTGGGGGAAGAGCTTTTTTTCAAAATTCTAGGGAAACCTTGGGCACTTTAACTAAAGACAAATCAATCCAAAGCAAAAGCAAATGTTAGTTTAATTTTGTGTTCTCCATACAACTGATGGAGGACATACATCCCTGTTGAGGAATTCAGACTGGCTCAATTATATTTTTTTACCAAATTGGCCTTTTTCTTGCTGGTAGAAAAAGCCAAGGAATGTGAATGAATCCAGGCCAAAATCAGTGCTTAAATTCTTCCAGGATAACTGTTTGAATTCAAAACATTGAAACAGATTTTGAAAAAAGGTATCAGACTTGATGTGTTTGTGTGACAAATGTAGCCTAATTGACCAAAATTCCCTAGTAGAATCACAGAATAGTTTGAGTTGTCAGTGGCCTTAAAGACAATGATCATCTGCTCCCAAACACCCTGACATAGGCAAGAGCACCTTTCACCACACCAGTCTTGCTGCTCAGAGGTCCATCCAGCCTGGCCTTGAACACCTCCAGGGATGGGAGGCAGAATAATTTTTGATCTTCTTCCAGAAAGATTTTGGAAGTTAGGATGACGTGAGAGTTTTCCCCTTCCTCTAAACACCAATTGTGTGAATTATTAGTAATGTGAAAGATCAGCCTGCATGTCTGGTACTCCTATTACTTCTAAGAGTGTTCCTGTGCAGCAATTATTTTATTAATTGATTTATAAACACATTGGGACCTGTATTTTGAGTAGCAGAGAAAATCAATCTGTTGGCAGCATGCTGTCAAGTTGATCTATTTTGTTACATTAACCTAAAAGACTACTTTAAATGAGCTGCCTGATGTTGCAGGCAGGTATCCAAAAAGAGCTGGGTACTTTCTGGGCACAAAAGGAGGAGACCTGCAGGCTGTGAAGGACTCCAGGCTCTGTCCCTGGCCCCAGTGGTGAGTGGATGTTGCTGTCTTCAGTAGCTTTAGAGCCTCCAAGGTAAAACTTGCTTGAGAGCATAGCTGTTTGCACCAGGGAACCATCAACTCAATGTGGTCCAAGGGTAAGTGGTTTGTCATTGGTAAAGGGTTTTATAGTGGAATAAATCTCTGCCCTTTAGCAGTGGTATGAAGCTTATTCCAAGAAAATGTTCTTGAATTTAAACAAACAGCAAGAGATTTACCTGCATATGCCTTCCCTCCCTCTTACACTGCTATAGTGTGGTACAGGGCCACATTCTCTGGTGGCTTGGGCCCTCTTCAAACGAAATGTGTGTAAAATTGTCAGGCTACATTAGAGCATCTTGAATTTTGTGAATTTTTTCTATCAGCTGAACTTAGCTTGATTTTTAGACCAAAAAATCTGAAATTAAAGACGGGTTATTGATTTCCTCTTGTTTTCTCAGCCAGGTTAATTCTGTTATGCACTAGCATTCTCTCCCAGTGCTGATTTTCAGTTGGGTCAGAATACCTACAAGTGCAGGACAACATTGTGGTCTCTTTGCAATAGGCAGGGATAATGTCTCAGTATACCCAAGCTGCTGGCTTGGTACAGAAGTGGGGTACAAAATTAGATTTGGACCGTACAAGGAATTTTCCTAGGACTTAGTTTTCCTGAATTATAACTCATCTTAATGTAAAAAAAAATCAATATAAACTAATGTGGCTTGAAACTGAGTCTGACAAATCCTGTCTTGAACAAGGTAACAAGCAATGAAGAATCAGAGCAGGATTTTCATCTCCGCTCTTTTTTGTCCCTATCCCATCTTTTATGGATTTGTATGGCATGTGCAGGTTGCTCCTGTGAGAATTTGCACCAGGTCCTTTCCCACTGCTGCAGTTTAAAGTTCTGCCATAGGCATATGGAAAGTTTCTTTCACTGAATCCTCCCACAAAAACTCCAAATAAAAATTTTACTCACAGATTTTAGCAATTATGTATGCCTGATACTTTATAATAACATATAACTGGGTTGATAATTAAATAATTTCTCCTTGTAAGACATTAATTTTCCCTGAGACAGTTAGTGCCAAGCTCAACACCCAGTCTAGTTGTTATGGAAATGGAAGGAGTCCTTTGGGGAATGACAGTGTTGTTTTGTTTCATATTGTTTTATATCTGGTATATAATAAATAAATAATGGCATTGATACCTGTTGGTCTGGGTTTTAGGTACTGAACTCCCTTTGAATACCCTGAAGGTGGTGATTAGGATTTTATCTAGACTTCACATTTGGATCCTAAACTTTGGCATGGCCTTGAATCTCAACAGTAGAATCTGTCCTCCTTTACATATAATTCTGTAGCAAGAGATTTCATGTATTGCATTGGTCTTCATTTTTTTCTTGCTAAGTTAACCAGCTTATGAGTTACTGGGATTTGGCAATGATTTGCATTGATGAGATGGACAGCAGTCAAGATGGATCTGATATGTGCAATAACTTTGGCTGGCAGGCAGAGCAGGGCTCTGATTCAAGGCTTGAGATAGATGGATGTGATTTACCAGGAATCTAATTATACCTTACTCTAAATATGGTGTCATTAACATTTTTCATTTTTATTTGAAAGACATGAAAATAATTGCATCTTGATGAAAAGTTAAACTTATTCATGTTTTCTCTTATCTTTCTGTCAGATTTTCTGTATTGTCTTTGTACACATACAGGGTTATATTTCCTGTATGAATCATGCCCTTGCAAATTTTAATAATGATCATATGAATAAAGGAGTTACTTTACCGTTAGCTTGAAGAAAACATTATGTAGCCTTCATCTTAAGATTAAGAGAGTTAAGTGAAGTTAATGAAGGAAAATTACATAATACCACATTAACAAAAGAAGTTCTTAAAAGCCCAGAACTGTCCAGTGCCGAACAGGAATCCAGCTGAGAGAAGGAATTGTACATGGAAAGGAACTGCAAAGCTTATAACCAGCAACTAACTGGTGGCTTTCCTGCACAGGGTGCTTTTGGGTGGAGAGAGGTATTTCAAATCCTGCTTCTGTCTATAACCTAAATCTGGAAGACATCCTGCTTTATGTTTTCCAGTGGGAAGGTTTCCACCACCAGACCATTCCCACCATCTCTCTGCTTAGCATTCCAGCAGGAGGAACTCAGCTGGGAAGTGTTAGCAGCCTGTCATAGTGCTTTGAAGGCTGTATTGCAGTGGCATGTCTCACATTTTGGGGCTGCCATGCTCAAAATCCTGACTGCTGGCAAAGTAGAATGATATCTACATAAAAGAAAGCCAATAATTTATTTATTTTACACACACACACACACACACACACACACACACACACACACACACACACACACACACACACACAGTGTCTTGGTTTTATTCCTTTTCTTGGGGTTAGGCTCACCCTTCATGGACAAAAGGTTGGTGGCTTGACCCAGGGGATCGGTGTGTGAAGGGCTGTTACAGCAGGTCGTATTTTCCTGGAGGAATATGGAGTTTGTGTTGCTGGTTTCCTCTCCCACAGCCAAACTCCACCTTGGGGAATGGCCTCCTTGTCCTCCTAGAAGCAATCAAAGAAAGCTGAAATCTCACCAAGATACTCAAAATTATTGCTTATTTCGCATATTTGTTTCAAACTCTTAATCTGACAGCAAAGTCACTACCCTAGTTTGTCAGCTCTGTGAGAGACTTTTGTGCCTACCAGACCCATACATAGGTGTGGGAGAGGGGTGGGTCTTGTATCAGTCAGGCATTTGCCATGTTTCACCTCTGGTTTATTAACACCAGCTTCAGCTGATCAATCTGGGGCTTGAATTTGACAGACAGAGAACCATCCTGCAGCTGTGCACTGTCTGCAGAGCCACTCTGCTCCCTGTGCTGCAGCTCCACAGGGCTGATGGGGATCTAATTCAGGAGATGAGCTCCCAGATTGCTGGGGCTTATCTGGCTGTATCCCCACTGCCAGTCCCTCTCATCTTGAACAAAGGAGGGCCGAGAGAACTGTCTTGGAGCTGCAGTATTTTATTTAGATGTTATCTTCCTTACTAGCAGAGTGATTCCTAATTATAGATATATAAATTTGAGTGTACACATACACAAACACACACAAACACATGTGTATCCATAAAATCTCTCTTATTTTCTTTATGTTAAGCAGACATCAAACTGGAATACAGAGACTTTCACCAAAAATTATACTGGAGATGACTAAATTTTCAAAGACATTCAGAGTGCCTAAGACTCATACTGGAAAGCACCCAAACATGGTTATTGTTTTCATCCTTCTGACATTGGTAGGGGTTGAATATCTTTCCTATGAACGTACCTGTCAAAGAATATCACCAATCATGTGAGTTGCTGAATCTGCACTGTAGTTGTATCATTCCCACTGGCCACTCTGGGTCATGCAGGCTTTGGATATGCTTTCCTACTTGTTCCCTTTATGGACAGCAGTTGCAGCTTGAGGGATTTTGTCATTGACATGATTCAAATTAATTTTCTCTTGTATATGCTAAAGATAATTGATGCATTGGGAGATCTTGGTGTGATCTAAAATCCCAAGCAAGTTATTTGTAAGGGTTGCAGCACACACTATGAGCAAACTGCTGGGTAGAGGCTCTAAAAGTGATATTAGAAACAGTTAAAATGCAAAATTCTTCATACAGTTGTTATTGAGTGGTATTTCAAGGAATTTATAATTGCAGTTCTGACAGCTGTTTCTAAGATTAGCAGTAATCTTTCCTTCCTCTTTTGTGCATGACATACCAGTACAATCCTCATAAAGTCTGTAATGCATTTGTTAAATTTCTAGGTGAGGTGGCACAGTATAAATAATTGATCCAAGGAGAAACAAATGTTTAACAATATTTCCTTCCCTATTTAGAAAACCACATTTTCTCTGCATAATCCAACTTCACTGGCAAGAGGCACACCAGACACTGAATCCACTTGTGAAGACAATCCCTGTCCTTCAGGTTCAATTGAGGTGGATGTTCAAGCAGGAGTAATAATTTTGACTATCTACTGAAGTCTTTGTATTCAGAATCTTTAGCTTGCTCCTATTATCTATGGATCAAGAATTGTTCCAAAAATTCTTTTGCCATCAATATGTCTTTGTTGTCATATATTTGAAAACATTTCTGTGAGGTCTTTAATTTCAGGATAAATTTCTCAACTCTGTCTGCAGTCCTAGGAAAAAAATAATTGAAATATATTTTTAAAATCTATGATGCTACCCCTCCAACAGTGTTATGACAAGGGAGGAACTCTCCACAACCAGGTATGTTTTTTTCTCACAACTGTTGTATACTGGAGAAAGTTATTTTGCAATTAGCAAGAGTGTAATAATTTATAGTAAGTTGGTTGCTCTGATCTAATTTCTCTGATGATCACTGTTGAGGCAAAGTTTTCCCCATTTCCAAAGGAGAGCAAAGTCCCTCAAAGTGTGGATTCTCTCAGAGTTCAGGTGCACAGTCAGATAATTTCTTGTAACACACTTTTTCATCATTGAAACTGAGGTCTAAAGAAAGCTTCATGCTCAGCCTCTTTTGGTATCTAAGTGAAAATTCCTCCAACTGTTGTTTTAGGGGGACATAACTATTGAATATTTAAAACTTAGATATCGTTTTGACATTGTAAGGTACTCAAGACACTTCTGTCTGTTATTTTAAGAGGTCATAATTGCTGAATCATTAAAGCTTAAGGAAACAATGTGATATTTTTAGGGAAAATATATAGTTGTCCTCTTGAAAAAATGCAAAGAAATTAAGTACATCCATACATGTGTGAATATGAATGCAATATCTAATTTAATTTCAGATACCAACAGCACAAACATCTTGCTCCTAATGACAGCTTTTCTGTATTAAGATCTTATGGTAGCATATGATACTTACACACTTTCCAAATACAGAATTGTCTGTTGGGAAAGCCTCTATCTTTGGGATTTGTGTTCCAGCCATACAAGAACACCCAGACCTTGCAATGACCAGATGAAATGATTATTATTATAATAATCATTATTATAATAATTATCATCATTTTCATAATCATTACTATCACACAGTAATTGTATGAGGACTCCTGTTCCAAACAAGTGTAAAGGAAGTGAATTCTGCAAGGCCACAAAGATGGTAATTAAAATGAGAATTCCTACCAACAATTGCTGCATCATGTGGCTGCCTTGAGTCCTGTTCTGATGCACAGAGCTGTTCAGGGTGCTGCTGAATGGCTGTGAATAGGAGCTGCCAGGCAGAATCTGGGTAGTGCTGTAGCACGCCCTATTGTCTCCTCTTCCAAGGACCTCATCAAACTGCCAGGTGTGGAATTGCAGAAATAGGTTTGAAAAGATACATTTTCTGATGTTTATCAAAAAATTAGAAAGGATCAGCAGAAGGTATCTAAAATAAGAGGGGTGTGCAAAGATGGTCCCGAGAGAGATGTTTTGCTGGTTGCTCTTCCTCTGGTCTGTCTGTCTTTACTCATCTGTCTGCTCAGGCTCTCTCAAACAGATAGGACCCTATTAGTTCAAGAGTTATTCACTGCAGAAATAATGAATGAGGTCTGTGAGAGCATGACAATGTATTTTCCTTTCATCATAAAAAATCCCAAAATCTTTCTGACAAGATTCAAGGTTCTTGAGTATGGAGGCTGTCTTTCCAGTTTTTCTTTTCTTTGTTGTCATTGTTTTTACAAAATATATAAAGTTTATGATTTCTTATGGGACAGAGAGAAGAGTAGATTATCAATTTCTTCAAATTAAAATGTAAAATTTCCACTGTAACATAGGTTTTGTAGCAGTCTTCCATGAACATTCATGCTTACACAGATCTAGACTGTTACCCCAGTAAAGGTGGTACAGCTCGGTGGAAATGGATGACATTCAGCACTGGAGGGGATGGCTTCTCTTCAGTTCCTCCTTTCACACCAGTAACCTAGAGTCACCTAAATTGTACCAAAGAGTCCATACTTTTTAACTGATGAATGTGTGACATAGAGGATGTTTCTGTGAAATTGTTGGACTAGAAACAGTCAGCTCGTCTGTTTGTAGCATCAGAGAAGCAGCTGTAAGGGATAGTTTTATATTCTGTCTTTTTATAAATTTATTGGAAAGAAATATTCCATATACTGCAAAAAGAAATTAGATGCATGGAAAAAATTAGTTGCTTGATTATGTTTAATATGTCATTACTATGCTTTCTGGGCCAGGCTTTAGCTAAATCTTCTGTATGTCTCTATTTCAGTCATTAAGACCTGTATCCATCAATAATTACTTATTTTTATCCATCAATATTTTTATCCATCAATAATTACTTATTACTTATTCCCAGCATTTGCATTTGAAGCACAGTCTGGACAAAACTGATGCAGGCAGCCAGAAGAGTTCACAGGAGGTCACTTATCTGCCATTAGTATTCAAATATTAGCATTTTCAAGACGAGAAACTTTTACTGCACAGTGGTAATGGACACATAATCTAGTCTTTGTACTTATTCTTGTATATTTATGACTGCTTTTATTATTGACCCAAGTTTACCAGCAAAAGCTGTACAAAGGGAAAATGTCTTAATGCTCAGTGCAGTGCTTTCTCTATGCAAAGCAGTGATCAGGTGACAGGAAGGGAACATGCTATTTTTGAAACAAAGAAGCAGCAGAATTTTCTATTATCTTTTTTTAATATTGAATAGGTAGGTCATCAAATCCTTCTTAATAGTCATAGAATCCTTCCTGGTAAGAGGAGGCTTCAGGAAGATCTAAGTGCAAACAGTCTCACTGAAGCTTAATCTTTCAGCAGGTCAAAGGAGAGTAAAGCAGATGCTGAATATAAAAAGGAAAATAATCTCCCTTCCTCAGTGCAACATCTGCTTCTTTTTATTTGCCAGAGGCTGCTACACTGCTGCTTCTCACATTTAATAAAATGAACTAAATAGATTGAAAAAGTTCACTGTTATTTTTTCAAATATATGTATTTTATACCATTAAAATTATGTGAGTGACATGCTGAGAATTAATTTCAGAGGGCCTATTTACATAGAGGCTTAAATTTAAAAATTCCTGTGTAAAACCTTGTTTGCAAAGATGAATGTGAGTGGTCAGCAGAAGAGCAGGTGGATAAGGAGGAGAAGAACAAATAAAAAACAACAGTTTAAAAGAAAACTTCTTGATGAATTCTTTGAATTAACTGTTTGTAGTGAGGAGTCCATAAAATGGCAGTTTCTAAGGAATTTTTTCTTTCTCTGGCCAGGAAATCTTCACCAGTTCCACAAAACAAAACCTGGAGGGGACTTATATACTGATAATACTAAAGAGTGAGCACTTGTACTGTGTTACTACACTGGAGACCTCTGGAAAAGCTTGATATGGGAAGTTGCTATAGTTGTACTTACTCATAGCATTGGAAGTGAAGGGAGATGAAAAAGTGAGGTGAACTGGGAAAACAGAGAATTCAGTAAAAACTTATTTGATTACAGTGAAACTCTGAGATATGCAGCAACTTTAAATGCTGATCCCATGCATCTTTCTACCAAAAAAAAAAAAAGTTTGTAGATGTACATATATACTTATCTATAAACCTGCTAAATATATAGTGAACTATTAATTACTAATATACTGTTTACACATATTAATTACATCAAAATTTTCTCACACTATGTGTGTCTCTGTATGCATATGTTTTTTTCTTTAAATGCATAAAAGTGTAATTGAGGAATAACTTCCCCAGTTCCTACAGCTTGAATAAATTTTGGAGGTAAAGCAGGAAAGCTAATGATATTCCTTCTGGTGAAGAAACATGAGCAAGAACACGAGCTAATAACAAACACACTTTTGTTTATTGCTCACTAAACTCCTGGGTTTATTGTACCCACAGATACAATATTTCTAGGGAAGCAGCAGCATTTTTCAGCCCCACCTGCTCTGTGTTCTAGTGTGTCAGGACAGAAAACATTCCCTTCCCCTTCCTCTTCCCCTTCTTCTTCCCCTTCCCCATCTCCCAAACCATGATAACAAAATTAAAATGAAATAAAACAGAGCTATAGCTCTCTTTAGCTGTAGTATCTTGAAATATCAGTTGTATTTTTAGGAAATGTGTACCTTCCTCCAGAAAGGTTTCTCTGGAAACCACGAACCCCATCTGGGCTAAAGTATTGATTTCACTATATTTGATCCTATTAGAGAAAAACTCTGTTTGGGGAAAATGACAGTCCCTGTTCACAAAATCATGCTACACAATTCCTTCTTTTATGGCTTGCAATTTCTCTCCCAGAAGTTACCAGTTCTTACCGAGATAGAATAATAGAATGGCCAGACACTGGGCACTGATTCTTTACACATTTTTTTTCCCCAGTTGCTTTTGATCACAGAATGTCTTATTGTTTTCTGTTATTAACCTCAAGTCAGAAAGGTGCATGTGCAGCTGGTCAGACTGGGAATTAAGCCTGGTTATGATGCTGGTTTGGGTTTTGCCTTTTTTTTTTTCTTTTATATGTTCTCTGTATTCTTTGGACATATATTTGTAGCTTTGTAGCCTATTGTATTAGTTGCTAGATTTCCCAGTACTTTTCCATGGCCTTTTCTTGGGCAGAAAGAGAAAACAAACTCCAGAGCTCCAAGAACCCTCTGCTATCTTGGTTCTTCCTGGGAACCAAGGCCGAGAACAACTCTTGGAGATACATTCTCATGGATAAAGTACAACTAGTGCTGAATGGGGGTTTCAGAGAAGGGGCTTGACCTGGGGGGGAATTGCATCACCAATTGTCCTTCTAATTGGTGCTTTTTATCAATTATGCTAATTTCCTAAAACCTATAAATATGTACTTGTTACTGTCGCAACAAGAAATAATAAAACTCACGCAAGGTGTTCCAACATCTGAACAGGAACAGGAAAAGAGCACTTTATTTTTCAGACCTCAACATTTATAGAATTCCAAAAGTGATAGTGGATTGGAGAATGACATTGCCACCTCTCCAACCACACTGGTCAAACTAACAGTCCATCAAGATTCTCCTCCTACAGAGAAGAATGCAAAACTATCATTATTTACATGAAAGTACATGAGAAACTCCATTACAAGAATGTAAACATCAGAAGGCTTAAAGAAACTCAAAAAAACAGGGAGACATGTACTCACCTCTGGAGGTGTGGGGGGGCTTTTGTGGACATCTTTCCATAACTGCCTCTGAAGGCCTTCAAATAAAGATCCCCTTTTGCGTTACATCCTTACTAAAATTATCTTGAGTTTCATTTCCAGGTTAGGAAAAAGGCAACAGTTAGCAACAATCTCTCTCAGTGCCACTTTTAATTTTATGTGGCCTTGGTGTAGTCTTGTTCAAGATGCGAAGGAGCAGATTTATGCTAAAATATGGAAGAAAATGCAAATATTGAGCTTATTCCAGAAGAGGATTGCTGTTTAAGAAGCTGGCCTGTGTGGAGAAGACCACTCAGCCTTCCCTTGAAACCTGGGGACTGCCAGACAGCTGCAAGACTAACTGGTGAGCTGTAGGGAATCAGTACAACTCAAAAGGGAACTGCTGACCTTAAATGACCTTTTTTCAAACTAACACTGGATGGATACGAGGTCTGCTGGAGACCAGTGATGACTAGATAAAATCATGACAAGATGGCTGAGGAAATATTCAAACAAATGCCAGACCAGTGATCATCCAGTAAAGCTCAATGGTGGATCAAGGTGGATCAAGGCTGGGAAGGCTCCTTCAGCCACCCTCCACAACATGCCCAAGGGAGAGAAGTAGCAGGCACTGACCCTGGAAAGCAAGTTGTCTGGAGTCAGAGTTAGCCATCCACCATCACTGGCAGGGGTACATTCTGCAGCCACCACCAGGGGGGTTGGCCCAAGCAGGACTTCCCAGGTGCTGCCCCATGGAGATGATGGTGGCAGGAAAGGTGGTGGCTGTGTACCAACAGGCAGGTTGGTGACTCCATTTGGTGTTTGGGTGGCTGGATGTGCCATTTTCACATTAGGTCACAGAATTTTTTGTGTGGCAAAGACCTCCCCTTTGTCTACTCCAAACTCTTCTGTGCAGTCTATCCCTTCATAAGCAGGAGTCTGAAAAACATGCATGTGGGATGAATAATGCATTTATGAAAAGAAATTTAGGTGGCATTTTGTGCTTTCCCACAGCTTAAAAGGGAATTTTCTTCATCAGCAGTAAAAGAGGACAAGCTCACTGATATCCTCCAGTGGCACATCAGACTTTTGTGTCTGACCAGGGCAGCTGATGCCCAGCATGGCCAAGAGCTGGACCCCACCATGTGGCAAATGTGATCCCCATGCTTCTTCAGTGCTGCCCCAGTGCTCCTTAGAGAAAGCCACTGCAGTGCAGAATGGCTTGGACCTGGGCAAGGACAGGAGGAGGCTTTCACTCCCAGTGGAAGCTGAGCAAGAAGTCCATTGTATGGGGAGAAGACTGCAGTAAGCTCTGTGGATCATCTGATATTCAGAATTTGATGCTTTGCTCAGTGGAGAATAGGTATTTCTGTAAAAAAGCGCTTGGAAAACTGTTTGTCCTAAAGCAAAGGCATTTTACTTATTGAGCAGGTTCTATACGAGCTGATGTTTTTACAGTAACATTGTTTTTACAGTAACATTGATTTTTCCAGATTCCAGCTTAGATTCTCAAATAGAATAAATCACTGTCACTTCTATGAAGCTACCTATGCTAAAGCTTCACTATCCTTCAAATGAGCAACTTCAATTCACACTGGCTCTCAAACTGTCCTAAGTTACAAGTTAATATCTCAGTGATATTAATATAAATTTATTTGAGTGCTTTGCATGCTCTTATGAGTGAGGAGAATGATCTGAATTACCTTATTTCCTCTCTTTCAGCACTCTTCTGACTAGAAGCAAGTAGAAATAGTTCTGCAGAAGTGATAGACCTATGTCTCAAATTGAATGTGGTGTTCAGTAATAATAAAGGTGAAAGCAATGGATTATAATTAATAATCTGCTCTGTGTGAGTGGATGTGGAGTTTTAGAAGGAAACCCTTAGAAACAAATGAAACCCATTTTAGCAAGAGGAACCTTTCTCCTGGAAATTTACAGACCAATATAATTAATGTTTGGAAGGTTAACCATTATAACTTCTGCTTTGTTCACTCAAGTGCTCCAGCTGAAAGTACAATGTGATAAGGGAAACTTCAACTTGGTATTTATGTTTGTAGCTTTACTCCAGTTTATGGATATCAAGATCTCTCAAGGACTATTAAATTCAGAACATAGTTTTTAGCTTTTCAGAGAAAATCTTTTTTTGTTGGGCCTTTCTACTGCACTTCTGGCTGGGAGGCTCTTCACCTATTAGTTAAAGGCACCTCTGAACTTCTCCAGAAATTCTGGCTTTACAAAAAAGGTGGGTGAACATTTTTGAAATGTCTTGTTGTAAAGAACCTCTTCTATGTGTCCTCCTTACCACTCAAGGAACTCTGCTGTTACTTAAATTTGGCTCTGTGGCCTAAGAACATGGAGTGACCCTAACTGTGTATTTATATAGAGATATGTGTGAGTCTATCTTGCTTACGTAACTGCTTGAAGTTGTATCTGCAGGTGAGAAATAAACAATCAACTTGCCACAAATAAACAACACCTTATCAAATATTCATAGTGAATTCTAAGTGACATGCTGTGCCTATCAGAATGAGAGTGTTTAATTTACATTGGCAGAGCTACCATAATGGAGACATGTATGAATGAATTAACCCAACTTTCTTTCTCTTCCAGAAGCCCATTTGAATAGTCACAGCCCAAAAAGGTACCCCAATACCCTGTGATCAGGCTGTTCAGGGGGGTGTTGTTCAGGAACTGGAGCTCCTGAAGGTGTCAAGGGCTGATGCTGCACAAAGCTCTGCTTGGCCCTTGAGCAGATGGACTCACTATGGATTCAGGAGCCTGGGTTGGCACTGTGGTTACCTGCAGCCTGTCTTACCTGCTGTGAACCTCTGTGCAGGCTGCTGGAACCTGCTACAAGCCCCTGTGCAGGACATGGGGAAAATCTGTTTCTTGTGGTCAGTTAAAAGCATTAACTTTATCTAGTTTCTGAGGAGAAGGCAGAAAGATGCAGCAGAAATTAAAAATAAATTCACACTGACACAAGTTCTAAGCACCTGCTTTATGTAACTGTGGGCTGAGGTGACACAGCTGCAGTGACACCTGTAGTTTACGTGATAGTTTCATAGGCTCTAAACACAGTTGGTTAATTTAAAACCCCTTTGCTATCTGAACTGATGCATTAGATGTGTTATGGGAGTACTTTACATTCAAGGTTTGTGGAAGAATGACAGTCCTAGATTGTAGAGTCTACTAACTTAAAAAAGGTACAGGAAGAAGCCAGCCAAGCTTCCTTTTTTATTTTTATCTTTATCTATATATCTATATCTATATGAACTTAAGTCAGAACTGGAACATACAGATCTTTGGGAAATACTCTGGTAGCAAAATAATGTCCATAGGAGTGACAATATGCAAAAAACATTTAAATCAAAAGAATAACTCAGTGTCACCTAGATTAGAGTCAGAGACAAAACACTCTCAAATCACATTTAAATTGAAAAAAAATGCAAATGGGGATGGAAGGGAGGTTGGAAAGTTCCATATGAAGCACAAACCTTGAAAACATAATGCCAAATGATCTCAGTGTGACAGTGGGCAGCAGTTTAACTATAGGTGGTGATATTCTTAACCCTTTGTAATCTTGTGATACTTGATTATGACAAATCATACAAATACAGAGGAAAGCCAGACAGATTTCTGCTGATCTAAAGATACAGTAAAACACTATTAGAGGACAGAGGTCCTGCAAATGCAGTACACTTGACAGTTTAAAAAGAATGCTTTTAGGAAATAGGAAGAAATGAAGGACTAATTTGCAAGTACAAACTATCTGCATTATTACTTGTTCAGCTATACCAGAAGTTGGATTTGATGATCCTGAGGGTGCTTTCCAACTCTGCAAATTCTATAATTCCATGAGTCTAAAACTTTATGATATTAGCTTTATTTCAGTTAAAATTGGATTGATTCTTCTGAAGGTAAAAATGCAAATGCCATGTGTAGTTTGGCTGCTTATGCACTGCATTATCTGGAATAGTGTTTGATGATTATTTTAATTTAGGCTACAGCATGCTTTTAGCTTTCCCTGAGTCTCAGAAGCTTGTAATGGCAGCACAGATGTACAATTGGAGATATGAAATGCCTGCTTCAGAAAGAATGTCTCCTCTCTTCACAGACATTTTCTCCTGAGTCTTAGCAACCTGGGGTGTCTGGGCAAAGAGCAGTTAATTGATATTTTGGCTCCAGGGAAGTAACATTTCCAGTGAACAGGAATTAGGCCAGAGATGCTGTGCTCATCAATATGGCCTTTGGGATGACTTCAGTCTGTGGGAGGAAATTTCTCCAGGCACCAAGGAAAGCCACAGACCAGTTCCAGACAAACCCATTGGTTTCACTATTATATGTGGGTGTAAATGAGTGGTAGACTGTTTACCAATAAAAGAAAAAAAGTATGTTTAATTTCAAAAGAGCTGCATATGGTGGAAATTGCATTGTTCAAGCTTCTAAAATCAGAGAGGTGAAATATTACAGAGAATTATCCTGCCTGAAGAACTTTGTTGGGTGGATGGATTACTGCTTGATCAATTTTGCAACTAAAAGGGCAGTTTTTCAGATTAAATCCAGGTTCTACACTAAAAAGAAAAAAACTTGAGTGGTACTGAAATAAACCAAATCCAGTCCAAATGCAGAGTTTTATTATAAGAGAAGTTCATTTGAGATGTCTGGATTTATAAATTACATAGCGAGAGTGATGCTGAGTGAGAGATGCCACTCTATTCCAGGGAAGTCGTGGTGCATATAGCACCATGATACCAATTTGCTCTTTCAGCTGAGAGAAGGAAAGCCTTGAGACTGAGCATTTGGAATGAGAAATCTGCTTGACATAAAATTTTGACATGTACAGCCAGAGCTACTGATTCATAAAGCCCTGAATTTGGCATACATATTTCAAGAGGAATTGAAGCTCTGTGTGGGCATGGATGTCCCTTACTCTGCTTTAGTCCAGGATTGATATCCAGGTACCAATTTTGTCAGGTTTCTTCTCCCCAGGCTGACAGGGACCTTTAAAGGCGGTGTTGGTGTGGTGCACTCTCTTCTGAAGCTTTGGGATTGATAAGGTCATGGAGCTAAAGGCTTTTTTTGAAGGAAAGGTCTGGACATGAGCATCAGTATTCTCTGGAGCCGTGGTAGGTGTTAGCTTGGAGGACTGGAATACCTAATGATGCCTAATCACCACTGACACAGAGAAACTTACATTTCCCAAGTTATGTTTACAGAGTTTGCACAAATTATAGAATGTACAAACCACGTGTATGCACTGTCATGGGAGCAGGCCTATCATCACTGTATAGTCCTTTCAAAATTTATTAGGAGCAGAAAGTAGGTACTGCTCTGCTGTGAAATCAGGAGGCAGTCATGTGTTTCAACAGCAATTGACTGAAACAGTCACTGACCTCTTTAACCAGTGATCTGATGTTTTCTGTGATGAATTCCTTTTGGGCAATCATAACTTTTATTTTTGTAGTGCTGTTGTTTGTTCTGCTGTCGTACTTCACAGACAGCTGCAGATGCAACCAAAACTATTTTCTTTTTCCTTTAATTTGCTGTGGAAAAATGGTAATTTAAAGACTAAAAGACCAGCAGTAGAAACAACTTAACTATTCCATTGGGTTCAGACTGATATTTCTTTCTATTTTGTTTCTCAGTAGTCTTTTATGATTGCTAGTTCCTAATACTGGTCTCCCATGGATTATTGGTCACTTGTCTCTCTTTTTTGTCTGAATGTGTATTTTATTGTTTTAGAATCATGAGCACTTATGTGGCCGGCATAATGTAAATAGTCTCATGTGGAAAAACAAGCCTGTTTAGTTTGATTTTTTGCTCTTCATGACATCTGGAAGGTGCAGCTACTCAGACAAGAAAACTCAGTTAGGAAAAATCTCTCCACCAGAAAAGGCTTTTCATGGACAACAGCCCTGTGCTAATTTGCTGTTTATCAGACAGTTTCTCTGGCACTAGAAAACCCTAGAGACCGGTGGGATGGTTGAGTTCAGAGGTTGGTGGTTAATGGGATGTATTCCACCTGGAGGCCAGTGAGGAGCAGAGCATCAGAGGAGCCAGTCCTGGGACCTTTACAGGACCTCTAAAATATGTATGCCAAATTCTTTGCCAATCACCAGGAGGATACAACACTGCACACTCATCAGATGAGCAGATGGCACCTCTCATCTGAAAGATGTCAGTGAGAAAAACAAGTCACACCAACTTTCTTGGGAGCTTGCTGCTTTCAGACACCAGGAGAAAAACACAACACAGAATATTTGTATATATTTCAGTTCACTTTTATTTTATTTTATTTTATTTTATTTTATTTTATTTTATTTTATTTTATTTTATTTTATTTTATTTTATTTTATTTTAATTTTTAATGCAGATCAAACTAGATTCCTTAGCATAGTTATTAGAAATTCACATTACTCTCTACATCTGGATATTTTTTCCAATGTCTGGGTTTTCTAGTCTAATGGACTCTGATTTGTGTGCTATGTTCAGAATTATGCTTCCTAGATTAGCAAAGACTGCATACAGCCTACAAAGTGAATCTGACTTCTGGAAACTGTTTACAGGATGGTTTAAAAATAAAAAAAAATAATTATTTGTATGTATGGTATTCACATATGTAAAAGTTTGACCATCTCTTTAGTAAGAAATTATTTTTATTTTATTTAGGAGGATTAACATTTACGCTCTTTTTATTACAACTCTCAGTCAACATTTCCCTTTAAAATGACAGGAAAAAATTTGCATTCTTATTGCCTCATTGCTTGTCATCTGCCTCTTTCCAAACATATTTTGCACTTCTTCAAGCAGCAAGTGCAAAAAATGTGCCCAAATTTGTTAACAAGAAATGTATGAATCTCTTTCGCCTGTGTGAAATGTATTCTATGTCATAAAGATCAACTGATATGTTTAATTCATACTGCAAGGTTTTAATCTGCTCATTTGACCTTTTTGATATACTGTCAATAGCACTGGTGCTTGAATAATGAATTGCATGTGTTCTAAGCAGTAAACTGATTTACAGACTTCACAGTGGGTTTAAAAAAACTGTCTTGTCATTCAAGTGGTACTGAAAGAGAACAACGAAGTGTTATGGAGGAAAATGATAAATATTGCCTTTAGTAAATGTCAAAGATACTGAGGCAAATACTTTGCAAGAAAATTGATGAAACGTTTCTCTCTTTTCTATAAAATATAAAAAGAATTCTTCAGTAACTTTTTATGAATCTTCATCTTTTCCCCGTATTTCTCGTGTACGCACTGGAGTCGGATGTGTCCCAAAGTTTGGGCCTAATGTGAACTGATGTTCAAATAGAGTGGGAAAGATGCAATAAAGTCTCTGGGACTGTGTGTATGTGGCAGGATTTTGGTGCTTGGAGGGGCAGCAGGCATAGTGTCTCTGAGAAGAGCTTAGGGGCTGCTCCCGTGTCTGTAAAAGCCAGCTCCAATGAGATCCACCATGGATCCATCACTGCCTAGAGCTGCACCCGTCAGCTGCTGTTGTTTCTGAAAAAGATATTGAAGTAAGGGTAAAATATGTTGTGCAGCAACTCCGAGAGAGAAGTGAAAATATGTGACAGATACAGCTCTGCAGACACCGAGGTCAGTGTGGGGGGGACTAGGAGGTGCTGCAGGTGCCGGAGCAGAGATTCCCCTGCAGCCCGTGGTGAAGACCACGGTGAGGCAGGATGTCCCCCTGCAGCCCGTGGAGGAGCACAGCAGAGCAGATGTCCTCACTGCAGTCTGTGCAGGATCCTGACTGCAGCAGGTGGATGTGTCACCTGCAGACATGGAGAGCCCATGCAGGAGCAGGCTCCTTGTAGGACCTGCAGCCTGTGGAGAGGAGCCCACACAGGACCAGGTTTTCTGGCAGTAACTGCAGTTTGGACCTCTTCATAAGCGATCTCCTTGTTCTTACCTCAAGCCACTAGCTTTTCCACATTATTTTCTCCCCCTGTGCTGTTGAGGATGGGGAATGAGAGAGCAGCTGGGTAAGGATCTGGCATTCAGCAAAGATTAACCCACCACAGAGATACATGACATAAAGATGCTGTTTAAGATTCAGTTGGGGTAAGGAATAGGCAAAAAATTTAGAAAATAAACCTAATTTCAACAGGGTTTTGCAATGAGGAATTCTTGATCTGAGCAAGGTTAGAAGTGAGTGAATGTTGAATAGATGATGAACCTAATTATGATTTGTACAACTTTCCTCCTAACTGTGGAGATAGGTAGTTGTGATAGTTGGTGAATTAAAGAGCCTGCAATGAGAGGCCACAGGCTTTGTAGATTTATAAGTACCCCAAGATCAGAGTGAAGAGAGGTGTTGAAACATGGCCCATACAACTTCTTTTCACTCAGCATTGAATTAAGACCTGAATTTATTTTACAATTGTCCAGTTGCGAGCAAATGCAGGTTTGTAGCAAGATGCTATTTAATTCATCCTTAACATGTCATTGTGAGGTTGAGGACTATTGCTGCCTTTCCCTTAGCAAATGTGATGCCCAGCAGGACTTGTTTAACATTACAAAGAAATTTGTCTCCAAGATTAAACTGGAGAAGGATTAAACTCCTGCAGGATCCCACAGCTGCAATGATGACGTTGGGCTGCTCTTGGCACCAGCTCATATCAATCATAATGAATAAAGTTATACTGATATTGTCACTACATCTCTCTCCTGAATGTGTTGCCTGCATGAAACAGAAATCCTGAAGGTAATAACAAAACAGTTACTCTCCTTCAAAATCTCCATGGTAATGCATATGCACAGGAGGGAGAGCTGCACAGATAAAGCCAAGTCAAAACCAAGAAATCTTCCCTCTGTCTTTTTTGGCTCTTCTGTGCCCAGCCTGGGGATCTTCCCACACTGAAAATGTTGCATTTAAATAAGTAAATTTCAACCATGGTAATCAAAGATAAATAATAGTTCCTCAGTAATTTGAAAAATGCTACTGTAATTAAACACAGCACAAAATAGCTTTTCAAAATTGCTTTAAAAATTTTTAATCAACTATTATAGGTTTACATTTGCTTATTTCTGTTAATGTTTACACATACATAGACACAGACATGCACATGTATATACACGGACAATATTATATGTTTTTAGAAGTTATGATCTATTTCAGATGAAAAATACTTTATCAAATGTTTGTCTTTCAATAAATACATTCTAAAAATAGTGTCTGTTTGCTGATAACATTTAAAATAGCATTTTGATACCAGAATCAAGATTAAAAATGCTATAAAATTTTCATAATAATTCAATGATAATTAAGGATCTCTGAGATGAAACTTTTTTTTTGGTGTTCATTACAAATATGGAAGGACTTTATAAGATGTATGATGTCCTTCACGATCTATGATTTTTTTTTCTGCTGTTTGGATTGAATGAGTCCCGTGGTAAGGTTCTGTGACAAATGTGACATCAGGCATTTGCTCAAACTGAAATTGATTTGTACAGTATACAAATACTATACAAACTGGAAATATTTATACATTTTAAAGGACAAGTTAATCTTCAATCTGGGCTTGAATTTTGAAATTTCAAGAATAAATAAAATGTTTGAAAACAGCTTGGCTAGTTTTGGAAACATCTGTAGAATGATAATAGCATGGACATAAATTGGACCAGCACCAGACCAATGTCTTACCTGTTTTATGTGAAGAAGTTGTGGTTGATAGAGTTCTGGTTTTTAATGTAAACCAGAAGATCATAGCAGGCATCATTGGTGGTAAGGTGTAAAAGCATTGAAAAAATATCTAAATCCTCTTAAAAGCCTTGTTCTCACTCTATGGATTTTCTTTTTTGATATCTGTCAAGCTTTGCAACTCTGGTGGTTTCTGTATCTTGGTCTTTGTGGCATATGACAGTAAAAGGCACACTTGTGTTCCCTGCAGTACTAGAGGGCTGAGGCAGTGCCTAATCCTGGTCTGTGCTGCCAGGGGTCTTGCTGACCACAGTAAGGGAAAACATGCTCCAGCACATGAATGTTTCAGCACACTAACTGCAGGGGAATGAAAGCTCCTGCTGGCATTACACAATAAAGTGGTCAAGATTTTACAGCCCTTGTGTGTCTCAATGCATCTATCCATTATTTTTTCAATGCAAGTGCAAAGCCTTTTTATTTAGAGTCTGGGTGTACAACCAGCTCAGTGCTGAAGAACAACATGAGGCTTGTTGGTGCTGCAGACATGTTGTTTACAAAGTTAAAAAGCATAGATGGGGAATATCAAAGGGAAGACATTTATGAAGTCTCTCCAAAGAACACTTCCCCAAAGCTCTTGTGGCTACTTGAGAAACCACAGCCTGGTTTCCTCACACCCTTTCATTGTTAACATGCTGAAGGAGTGGCAGAAGTGACAGGCTACTGACTGACAATTTTGGACACAATCAGAACTGGATTTGGTGAGGCCAGAATCTCACTCTTAGACCTTCTTAAAAATAAGAGAACATCAGTTAGATAAAGCATTTTATTAAAGCATACTAAAAGGAGCCTTGCCTTTGCCCTAGATAATGGCAGTGGTATGGAAAAAAATTTAGCTGTTTATAATAATCCCTTTTATTTTCCTCAGAAATTCACTGTGGTAGGAAACCCAGGAGCTCGTAGGGTAAACCTTGATTGATGAAATAACCTTTTAATGATGTTTGAAATCATGACTATTCTGATTCAACAAATCAGCCACAGTTGGTGTCACATCAAAGAAATACTGGCTAAACTGAAGAAATTATATGTACCCACTGCTGAAGGAAATCACAGGCTGATGAATCTCACTGTACAAAATATGATGGTGTTATAGCTGCCTCCAAAAGCAGGTGGTAAAGACTTTAGAATTACTGAAGTACAGGCAGGGCTAAGATTTGGCCTAAAAAATGTTTATTTCTGATCAGAATGGACAAACAATTTTAAAAAAAGCATAAAATCCTCTTATTCTTATAGGTGGTGATGAGTGTTAAAGGTGCAGGTGGTTAGAAAACTGCCTTTTTATTTTGAAATTGATGTAAACTGTGTTGAGACACAGTAAACACGTGATGCCACCCTTGCAGTACCCCGTGAATTACAGGAATATTCCAAATATAATGAAAATAAACAGCTGTGGAGATATTTAGTGCTTTTTATCTCCTAGGGACAAAAATGATTTTCATTTAAAAGTCTATTTTTTTACACTGAAGTGTAGCTATTCACTGACACAATGGACAAGTTTAGTGTTACAACAATTTCAAAGTAAATTTTAGATATAAAGATGAAATTTTAGAGAAAATAAACAGAAACAAGAAAGAAAACTCAATGCTGTTGAATAAGCATAAGAGTGGAATTTAACCCAGTGATTCCAGTCATCTTTAGAAGGTCAGGAGACCTTTCTTAATTCTCTCCAGACAGAATATAAATCAACCAGGATAAAAAGTAGCTGTATGTGAAACTCCAATAATTTTTTTTATATCCCTGTAGGACTATAATCTCCTTAGAGCAGTGAAAATGTTCTGAACCTTTTGTATGTAATACTGCAGTATAACATATACAGAATCAATGATGGATTTCTCGGGGTGGGGGGGGGAAGATTTCAGGATTCAATAATTTTTCCCTTTGTATTTAAGAATAACTTGAATATCATTCTAAAGAATGGCACTAGGACAGTCTGCAGGCATGAAATACTTGTCTAATTTAATGGCACAAACCACTTGAACCATGTGGTTGTTAAAACTGGCTATTAACATTTTCAAGGAAGCAAGGAATAAAGGTGCTTACATGACTATAGACTAATTTATTTATCAAGACCTAATAGCAGTCCCAAATGTTATGAAGCATTTTATTGAACTCCTAGCTACTGAAGTGTGGGTAAGTCAAACATTCTTTGGAGAACACTTTACTGGACATTTGGATTTAGCAACAATATGTTCTCTTAGATGAGTTAATGTCACTCACTCTGTTTATAGCCACGAGTGTGATTTGTGCTTTTCTTCAAAGAGATTTAGAGCTTGGACTGAATCAATCTCTCAAGGTGAACTGCATGACTGGAGACACTTGTAGTTTGCTGTTTCAGATTTAAGCAAAACAACCCCCTGATCTAGTGGCCACTCTCAGCAAGAGGCCAGCCCAGCCTTCTTGGTGCCCACACCTGATGTGGTGAGTCTTTCTCACAGACTGTAGGGGGAAGCTGGAGAACTGACTTGGAGTAGACAGCAAGTGCCCAGTGACCTGGAAGAGCCCCAGCCCTGCAGATGGGCTGCCTTTGGAGAATAAGAAATTCTCTTATTTTCTCTGGAGAATAAGAAATTTGCAGCAGACATGGCCTACCACTGTGTGTAGGAAGGTCATTACAAAGGATCTTAATTTTGGGTTGTGCTAAGCATGCTGCTAACAAGCACTGATGGATGCAATGGATATGGAATAGGAACCTGGCGAGGTTCAGAATGCACCCATGAATGCAACAGGTCAAGCACTCTGGGCAGTGGCTGTCATGGCTGTGGGTATGAAAACTGGAATGACCATGAGCTGCTACCTGTCCTGAGACTCCTGTGCCACTCCTGCCTTTTAGAAGACAGGCATCAGCATTTGTAACTCATTTGGAGCTAAAATTTAATTATTTAATTCCCCTATGTCAGGGAAGCACTGTCTCAGTGACTTTGTGATTCTATGCTGTACAGAAACAGAGTATGCTAAGATGACATAATGAGTTTCCTTGCTGTTTGTGTAAGGACAGCTATATGGACTGTGAATATTAAATGCTTCTTATTGCATTTCTGTTTTAATCAAAAATTTACAATATGGATGACAGGTTAGCAAAAGGTAATTTTGGATGTTTCTGTCAAATAAATGTCAGTGAAAAGATCTCAAACATCAGAGATATCTTGATTAAAAAAAAAAAAAAAGAGTGGGATGAGTTCACACTAGCTGGAAATGATATAGTGGAAAGGTGGGTTAGGCAGAATGAATGCTCCTGTCATTTATCTGGTTGGCTCTAATGTGTTTCTTACCACTAAGTGCAGCAAAATGAATTTGAGGGTAGAGATGGATATTCTTCATTTTCCTGTTGCCGATCCAGTAATTAGGGCCATGATGTATCAGATGCCAAAAGGTCACATCTGCACATCTCACTATCAGTTTTGTTCTACCCTCTTTAAGTAAGAATTATTCCCCACACTAGAGCTATCTTTAGGCTGCTAGACTGGGCTGAACTTTCCTGCCACCCAACTCATCAGCATCTCATGGGAATCCCTGTTTGGAATCTCCTGAACTGTACTCCTGCTCCACCTGTGGGCAAGTAGGCAGGATCCTGACCAGTGCTGGTCACAGCAAAGGGCTGTCTCTGGGGTCCCCAGCTTCCTGGGAGCCCCAGGTGACTACATCTAGTAGAGCTGAGAGAAATTTACGGGCTCTCCAATCCAGCTACTTGGATATTTCAATCCAGATGCCTGGCACCAAGCAGATTTGTTGCCTCAGGATCGGATATGTCTGATAATTTACTTTTCAGAAGATTGTGTAAGTTTTATTTACTTTGTTTTCTTTTGCATGCATTAAACTTTACAAAGAAAAATTTCAATGCAAGTCAATCATCATTCTTGAGGTTTATTCCCTTTCCGCTGTGATTCAAGAATACCCCAAGATTTCTGCCAGCTTTTGAAATGAGTTTTATTAAAAACTCTCCAATCTGCTCATTTCCATAACTAGGAAAATTCTCTAGCTAATATATTATGTCACTAATTACATTTTTATCAGGGCTGTTTTTTCATATTAATGAAAAAACATTAATCTACTTTTGCCAAAATTATTTCTCTATTTCAAATCCTCACTTCCAGTTTCCTACTGATCTTGAAACAAACATTAGTTTTGCAAACTAAGTATTTATTATTTTTATAAAGAATCTTTTGGAAGGCTTTCAGAAATCTAGTAAATATAAATGTATGATAAATATACCTAAAGTAAAAAGTAATACGTAAGCTTAGTCCAAGTACTGCCAATACTATCAATTGTAGAAATATAAAGACAAAACTAATTTAGTAGGAAGGAAAGAACTTCAACTTATATTTTAGAAAACAGACCCATGATGTTGATTACTTAGAGTTTAAAAGAGGAGGCAAACACAAAATAATTGTTGAATTAAAAGCCATCAACATCATGCTGGTTTATGAAAATATGACAAAGGCATGACCTCTCCTTAGGGTAGGTAATGTTTCCAATAGTTTGCACCCCTTTTTAAATTTGAGCTTCAAATCCAGGTAAATTCAATGGTCTGATAATTGCATAGTTCTTTACATAGTCAAAATTGGCATTTTAAGTGGGCTGTGACTGGATAAAATGGATGCAAATGGTCGCTGTACTCTAAGTGGGTGCCAAAGACACATCATACTTTGGATATGATGTTGAGCTGCTCTCATGACAGCAGAATGGCCACCAGCTTTAGCCCTTCCTTGTCAGCCTTTACTTAGGATGAAACAGCTCTGCACCCTCTGGGGCTGTGCAACAGCACAGTCCTCCAACACTGGTGGCAAAAAGCTCCATGAAAAAATGAATTCATGCTTCCCTCAGCCATTGTCTTCTCATCCCCATCCCAAGGCAGTATCGTACCAGTGGATTCAGAGAGGGAGCAAGCAATAGGGTAAGGAAGGTGCAGGAGCCTCTTGGTATTTTTTGGTCCGGGCATGTGTATGACTGGATTGCAGAAAATTTTCTCTTTCCAAAGCAGTAAGCCCAGGTGAACAACAGGAGATACTTCCTGACTCTCCCCAAAACTAGGCCTTGTTAGCTTGTTAGTCAAAACCCACATTTTCTGCTCCATCAAGAAACGGAGCAGCATTTCACACGTTTTGGTTCTCTGTGAACTGTTGAGTGTCACAAATGGACAATGTATCCTTGTGTGTGTGCAGTGACACCTTTGATTAATTTCTCCAGGCTTTGTCCATGTGAGACATTTTAATCTGTAGCCAAAATAAAAAATTTTTACCTACCTCCTTGGTTTCCACGTGCAGCTTTTAAGCAAACCACCAACTTTGTAAGTGTTAATCCAGCCAGCAGATAACTAGCAATGCAACACACTTTTCAAAGTATGGTAGGCTCTGCAAATTCAACTTCTTTTATTGGTAGCTTAAACATTAGTCCAAACAAGAAACTGACAGGGAAATGAGTTGATAGATATTCAAGCAGATATATACCCCAGTAGCTTGCTTTTACCTAAATGAAAGTTTTGTCCCAAGAAATGTCTGTGTGGTAATCTTCTGTCTTTAAAATGAAGGAAGGGTTCCTCATTCTGTTTTCTCATCTATTTTAAATCACTCAGCTATGTGTCATAGACCATCATTTATTCCTGTACTGCAGAGACCAAAAGTGTTCTCATCACTGTACTTCCTACTCCTGTTAAGCAATCTTCTTCCGGAAGAAAATAATGCATTTATTTCTAAACCCCTGGTATTTTTCCGTACTTAATGCTTATTTTCTGCCTAATTTTGACCTTTTCCCCCTGAGTCAACATCTCTGATTCTTCATGAAATGTGTATTGGTTGTCCTTCAATGCCCTTGCCTTATTTCAATGTAGCTGCAATAGCTGAGGAGAAGAGTTCTTTCTTTAGTAAGCACAACTGGGGCTTGGGTACAGAAACTCCTCTCTTCCTGATAAATACTTCAATTTTTATGAATAATACTTGTAGCTTTCTTACTTTCTTCTGGAAACTGATTATTCTAAACAAGTTGTTGTTTACACTAATCTTTCCTGATTACAAGTTTTAAACTTATAAACCTTGGATAATATATTTGATTTTTATTGAACAAGTAGGTTTCATTATTAAACTAGACTTAGAAAGGATAAAAATTATAGGATTGTAGAATTATAGAATGATTTGGGTTGGAAGGTATGTCTAAAGGTCATGTCTAAAGAGTCCAGACCTTTTACTGTGTGTGTCAGGGACACCTTTTGCTAGACTAGGTTCCTCAAAGCCCTGTCCAACGTGGCCTTGAACACTTCCAGCAATGGAGCATCTACAGCTTCTCTGGGCAACTTGTTCCAGTGTCTTACCACTCCTACTATAAGAAATTCCTTCCAGTTTAAACCTACTCTCAGTTTAAAACTGTTTGCCTTTATATAGTCTTGATAGGCTCTGCTGTAAAGTCTATCTCTGTCTTTCTTATAAGCCCCCTTCAAGCATGGAAATGCCTCAGTGAAATCTCCTTGGAGCCTTTTCTTCACCAGACTGAAAAACCCCAACTCTCTCAGACTTTCTTCATAAATTCAATGTTCCAGTCCTGTGATAATTTTCTTGATCTTCCTTTGAACCTGCCCTAACAAGTACATGTCTTGTAAAAAAATTCTTTATGGACTTGCTGTCACATAGAGTTATTTTTGGTCAACATTTTTCCTTGTAAGGAGTTAATCTTCAAAGCTTTTATTCTGTTTGTTGTTTTATTTTTTTTTCCTTTTCCTTATATATGTAAAATAGATTAGACAGTCATTCATGGAAGATTGTTCTTTCCTTCTGCTGTTGTTACAATCCAGATCTCCAATGCACTCCACTATAGGGACTCATTTCTATGCACAAAATTTATCCTGAAAGAGGAGAAATTTCTATGGATCTTTAACTTCTCTGAGGCTGGTCCCTCCTTATAAAAACCTCGGCTTCATGGGACTGGAGGGGAGACAGTGTTTTCAGAATCCTATCTTCTTTTAATCTACAGCCTTAGGAACCTGGTCAGTTTTGGATGTATGCTATGACTGACATGGTGATCTTGTGCTATGTACAGAGTGCCTACAGTTCAGTAGGTATCGAATTGCATCATTTGTTTTTAGGCAAAATTAAGAAATATGAATTTCACCTGTATCTTTCTTTCTGTTTCTTTTTATGGCTTTTAAAGTTATTGGCCAATATTAACCCAGTTTGTCAAAGGATTCATCAAAATTACTTAATTCATGAGATGCGTTTAGTGAAGTTGAGTGGTTGGATGGCAAAGAGAGGGCACATGAGGAGCCCCATATGAGGCAGAGACTAAAGAAGAGGGTTTAAAAAAGCCCAGGAATTATTCTTGTTCTTCTAGGACAGCTGATTTTATTTTTTAAGCATTTATGAGTTCTTAAAGGTCTCCATGGTGATCACTGACTTGGCTTGCTTTAGGTTAGCTGTCTGGGGCACAGTGCGCTATTTTATTATTTATATCAGGAAAGTAGAAACCAACAGAATTGATGTACACATAATTCCTTCCAAACCAAGTACACTTAAAAATGTACTGTATGATTAAGTGTTTCATAAATTTGTGTTTTCCAAATGTCAGTTTGAGCACCACTTGTCCTCTAGGAACAGCGCATTTTTGACAATCTTAGTGTCTCTAAGTCTGGATTTAATGGTTGTCTGGGAATAGCATGCTGATTAACTTCTGAAACAACGTGCTCTTCTTCATTTTTTCACTAGACTGGAAGAATGTAATCTCTGCAAAACATACATAAACTAGATAGAATGTATATATAAACTTGATAGACTGTATATAAACTATGTAGACAATTATGTTGGATTATTATATAATGTAATATAAGACAACAATTATGTTGGATTATAACTTTTCATTCTAGAGTAGCCATGAAGGTTGTGTTGGTGTCATAGCAAAACCAGTATTTGTTACTTGTATATTTTTTTTTTAATTAAAAATGCCACTTGATAGCCATCCTTGGTCCCCCTTTCAAATATTAAGTACTTTATTTAATTATGTTCATAATCAAAACAAGCTTGAAAAACTGCTTTCATACTAAATTACAGTTATTTTTCTTAGAAACTTATTCATGGCAGTTTTATGTAGGTTTAATTAGAAGCATTCACATGACAACATAACTGTCCTTTCAAGTAGGATTGTTTTTTATTATTTAACAGCAAAGAGGCAGTTCAACAAATTCTTCTTACAAAAGCATGTGCAAAGTTTTCCACATAAGAACTAGACAGAAATCTGTTCAAAGATTTTTGAAGAAGGCAGGATATGCAGTTAGGAAGAAATCAGTGTACAAAAATTCCATCTTTCTTGCACCAAAAATTTCCTTTACTATGTTTTCTAAAAGCCATAAACGCTATAAATATCAGATACAGTCGTAATGGTGAAGAAATCAATGGTTGTTATTCTGTAATTATTCTGGAAAAGGCTCAGGATTTTTCCCCCTATTTTTAGTTTAGCTTTTATTACCTCAGGTTTTCAGCTAGTCCTATTGGAAGTACCAAAGTGGTTTGTGAAACAGTGTCTCTTTTTTTTCTGTAAACACATTCTTGGATCAAAGACTACAGGGTTTTGAAGGCAGAAGGCAAAGGTAAAGGCAAAGAAATGGGGAATTAGCCTTCAACCTAGGGTAGATTTTCCGCTGTTTTGAGCACATCTTTTGTTTTGCTGCCTTCAAAAAAGAAGTTCATTTCATAATGGTGGAGGTGAAGGCAACAAATGTTTATCAACTGATGGGCCTGCCTGAGTCTGCTCTTGTTGCTCTAGAAGATTTTCCACATCAGACTACAGAGCAGCAGATGATAAAAGAGTCTAACAAAAGGGGCAAAATAATGACCTCACCACCAGAAGTGCTGAGTACCTGCAGACATCAAGCAGTGAAATCACAGACCTTCAGAGGATCTGCTTTTTTTCCAAGCCTAAATTCAATTTATTTGGGTGATTTACTTCAAAGCATTTTTAAAAAATAAACTTAATGAATGTGATTTTAAAGGAGCTTAATTTTCACATCCACCTTGCAATGATGTGGAAAATAAGTAATTTTATAGTATTTCCTTGGGACTTCTGAAGTAAAAAGGCAACATGGAGGAGCACATGGACATAGTGACTGAATGTTGGAAGCTTGGAGGATGCCTTCCTGAACGTGGCTTGTAGAAGAAAAGGATGAGCAGTAAAATAAACTGTAAAATGGTCATAGTAGTAATTCCCTGCACTAGTAATTCCCCTTAGTCTGACTTGGAGAGCCTTGAGTCTTGTGCTTGCTGCAGGCCAGAAAAATCAAAGCTTTTGAATGTTACAGTTCTGTGGCTCTCTTTTGGAAAAATATGCAGAAATATGATTCTAATCCATTTTCAGCTGCTTTTATTCTATGTCATTCAAAGATTTGTGTGCTGATGGGAAATGTTATGGAAAAAAATGATAAATTGGAACAGGTAGAAAAAACTATTAAAGTGCTCAGAATTATGTTTACTGTCTCTGTTCAGAAGTTAAAAAATAATCACAGACTATTTTCTTTGACTGGACTCTCTCTACAGACCTTATAAAAAAAAAAACGTTTTTTCCCATGTGGTTTCTACAGTTATTATGTTTTAGTCTAAAGGCAGAAGGCAAACAGCCATTTGCTTTTGTTTGTCTCTGCCTCTTTCTTTGTCCTGTCTCCCCAGCCTTATAATATTCCTCTTTGTCCTTTCCCTCTGTGTATCCTTTTATTTTCTTCTTTACCAATTTGTCTCGAAATCAATAAACTAAAGGCTGAAAATTAGCATGAAGAAAAAAAATTCAAGCAGATCCAGTACTAAAGGTGTGCCTAAAAACTGAAGAACAGCATCTCAGAGAGGACAGCATTTGAGCACCCTCCTGCTGCATCAGTAACTTAAAGGCTGACTTTAAGCCCTCTGGGAATAGCCCTCCACTTGGGAATATGAGAAGGGGCATGGGAAGACTTTCTTTGCATATTGTAGATGGAGGTCACTCATTTTTCTCCAGGGATTGCTGATGGTGCTTTTCTGTTGGCTGCTGTGGAGCAAGGTAGCTGGGGCCACAATCTTGTGCTTGTTTTGCTGAACTTGGTGATTTGACAAAGTGGCTTAGTTCCAACTACTTGTAGTCATCTAAGCCATTAGGAACATTTTTCAAAGGAAGCATATTTTCTTCATGTTAATTCTGGTTTTCCAGTTTTCAGTGGAAATATATTTAGGACAGGGTAGGTTAAGCAAGCTTTTCAAATATTATTCATTCTGGAAGTGTTTTCCTTGTTAGTCAGGCATAACCTATCTTTTTTAGACTTGGATGATTTTTGACTACTGACAATTTGACTTTGCATGAAAAGGGGAATGATAGTATTGGTGAAACTATACAACTCTCAGAAGATGTTCAATGCCATCTATGATTTTCTTTCTTTTCATACAACTGTCTTTATGCTGCTTAAATGAAATACTTGATGGGTGTAGAATAACTTTTTTTAATTGAGGAAGAGTCACTAAGCTCATCAGGATAGAACAAATTTGGTACTTCAGAAGATTAAAAAGTCTAAATTTGAACCAGGGAAGCTGTCCTATTTTATCTCACATTACATCTTCTAAACATGTATATGTCTGTATCTCAAAATGCAAATATATATGTAGTGGAAATTAAGTTTGGATCTCACAGTGAACAGAACAGTAGTTATGTATTCAGAATGTAGTTGCAGCAGATTTGATTGTAAAGGAAATGTGCCTTTCCTGTTGAGGGAAAAATTCTGAAAGACAAAAGTAAAAATATTGTTAAAAATAATCATGGGAAAGGTTTAATACCTTAATTCTTTTTTCTAGGGGGATGTCCATGTATAGTATTTTAGAAGCAAAAATTCACTCATCTTCTATGGTAGAAGAATAGTGTGGAGTCAAGTATTTAGTGGAATAAATTACTTTGGAACCATTTCTGAAATCTGTTAGTAGAATTTTAAAGCCCCCAAAATTGAATTCTCCCCAAGAGGAGAAAATTATAACTTGGCAGATATATTTCATATCTATGGTGGTTGCCCCTATAGATAAATTTGTCAGAATTAAATAAATCATTGGAACAGGCTGCCAAGGAAGTGGTAGAATCACCAGCCTGGGAAGTGTTTTAAAATTGTGTAGATCATGTTCTTAGGGATGGGATGTGGTTTAATGATTGATCTGGTAGTGTTAGGTTAATGGTTGGATTTAAAGTTCTCAGAAGTCTTTTCCAGCCTTAATAATAGTACGTTCTATGACTTTCCATACTTTCTTATTTTTTCTTTTTCTTATTTCTTGGTTGTATTGAAAAGATCACAATGCTACACCACTTTGAAGAGCCATGTATCAATTCATACTTAAGAGATCTTTTTCAAATCTCAGAGATGTACAAAGCTTACCAACATGATAAAGTCATGTGCAATTGATTTACCTTCTGGATACATAATTATAATTCAAACTGTTAAAGTGGAGTGTACCCCAACATATCCATTTGTGCATATACTCTAAAGCAACACAGGGCAATTATAGAGAGAAAAAGCAGTAGCTGTGAATAGATATGGTACAGCAAAAATGCTGAACCTGGATCCTTTCTCAGAAGCACCTTCTCTCCAGGAGAAATTATTAATCTGGAAATAGTGATGTCTTACTTACCCTTTCAAGTGGCAGAATCTGTTAAAGAAGAATATTCATGAACATAGTCTGCAAAATATTAAATAAAACTGGTGTTTAATTTGTTGAAATAAGTTGCTGCAGAAATGATGTCTGTAGAAAGCTCTTAGGATTTATACAAGATTACTATTTCACATGATTAACACAATCTTAATAATAATTGGGTTGCAAAAGCTAATCATTAAATATTTACTCTATTTCTTTATGATTTTTTCCCTAATATACATTTGATTAAATATACTAAGCCATGGAATAAACGAGCAGCTATGGCGGAGGAATTGCAGGGAGAATGGGTGACCAGGAAAACCAGGAATTTGAATGGAGGGCTAACAAGTCAAGGCAAAGCCCAGGTGCATAATACCAGTGTCAGCTCAAACACACCATGGGTCTCAGATTAATCACAGTGCCAAGGGACTGGAGGCTCTCTGAGCCAAACCACCAGCTGGTAATTGCACAGCAAAGGCTTATCAGAGCTGAGTTACTAAGAAGGTTCCATGGCAACATCTCTGAAAGAGGACCTTCACATAAAAACCTGGTGTGCCTGCATGAAGCACTTCCAGGAGCAGTGGGACTGATTTTTTTCATGGGGTTTGGCTCAGCAGCAGGGATGCCCATGAACTCTGAAGAGACCTCATTACTTTGTTGCCACGGACATTCAAAATAAGAGAAAATCTAATTATAGGGAGAGATTATCTGCTTTTCCCCCATGACACCTATAGAAAGCCAGGAATGTAACTCTCTGCAGCAGCCTTAGGATCATAACAATTTTTTTTTAGAGGCAACAAAGGTACAAGAGCAGGGGCCTCAAATGGTTCATTCTTCTATTGTCCAGGCCACACATAAAATTCAGAGTGTCTCTTCGTCTGTAGAATAGCTCTTGTCTCTTTTATTCTCTTCTGTACCTAGAAGCTAGTCCTATTGTTCAGCATTCCTGATAATGGAGGAAAAGTTAATTGCCAGAGTTATCCTTCATTGTTATGAAAAATATAAAGAAGAACGCCTCATCATGATCCTTTGCACTTAGTGGCCCTGTCTGTATAAGCCAGGGCCTCATTTTCTTGCAGTGAGGATTCATCCCTGAAAATGTCTAAGGTGGTCTCTGAAACTCTCCTCTGAGCTGACACGTACTCTGTGGTTTGTGAAACAATACTGTGGGGGTCATTGATAGGCAGCATGAGAAGGATTCAGCATTTGTCTGAATTTATTGCTGACTAGCTGAAAAAATAAATCTTGTCTGAATACTTTTTGACACTTTCCTAACTCTTCATTAATTTAAGAGGTTTATCAAGCATTCTACAGGTACCATGTGACTTTAAAGTATACAATATCCTATAAATACTTGGTAAAATCAAGGTATAAAAAATCAAAATCAACAGTTGAAAGTTCAGATTTGAATGATCTAAGTAAGACACTCAGATTCACACCTAAAAATATAGTGAGATGATTTTATCATTTACACTGAAATATGTAAGATTTTATACTAGAATTTACAGGTTAAATTGCTATTGGAATGAATATTCTGGATGAAATGAAAACCATTACTGGTGGAACAGGCTAATTTGGTCAGCATGGGGGAGATCAAGGCAGTTATAGTATCTGATTTGGAGCAAGGAGGTGAGTCTGGGCTTTCCACCTGTCAAGCAAGAGTTTTGGTTAATTGACTAGAGCAGCAATCTGTCTTTCTCTGAATACTTGCTTATCTACAATGAGCTGGCTCCAAGAGAAAAGGCTCAAGCCTAAAAATGCCATTTGCCAGCCTCAGCTGCTGGAGCTCCCTCTCTGTCAATCTCCCCGTAAATGCGAATGCATCCATTTTCCTTCTTTGGTAGCAAAAATGTGCCGTTGAAATAAATGGCTATTTTGTTCAGGAATGAGTTATTTGCAGATCTTAGAACCACAGAATACTTTGATTTCAAGAGACTTTTAAAGGCCATCTAGTCCAACCCCCTGCAATGAGCAAGGACATTCTGAACTAGATCAGAGTACTAAGAGCCTTGTCCAACCTGACCTTGAATGTTTTCAGGGATGGGGAATTTATCATCTTTCTGGGCAACCTGTTTTTTTCTGGCTTGATGAAAACCTGCTGCTCAAGACAGAGTTTTTCCAGCTGATCACAGGACAGTCTCAGGGAATTTGTCTGGTTTTTGTGCAAAATTGCTTAGTGGTGCACTTTATAAAAGTTTTTATATTCTGGTAAACTTTAGGTGTAACAATGGTTTTTATTATGAAGCAGATTTTCTTAGAAACTGTATATCTGCATAGGAAACTGGCAGCCCGATTCAGTTCTGCTAAAGTGAGTATTTTTTAGGAGCCTTTCTGTCTGTAGTATGAAAATAAAACCATGGGTTACATGCCAGGAGCATGTCTTTCTAAAACTCATCAGTGATTTATTTTTTTTGGTCATAGGAATTAAGCATTTTTATTAAGCATGTTTAGTGCATTGTCCCTCAATAGTCTTCATGGACTAGCCCCAGATTATTTCACTTTCTTTAACAGCCATCTGTGTAAGATGCCTGGCTGCCCAACTCTCCCTACTGGTAGAAAGCAGCAGTTTCTGTCACTGTGCAGCAGAGCAAGTATGAACTCTCAGGAGGTAAACACAGACTTGTGTCTTTACTTAAGTCATACTATTAAAACAGGGAAAATAAAGCCATTGGGCAATAAAATACTTTCTATTTTTGAGACTTCAAAGGATCCTTGTATTTACTAAGAATATCCTTTGACATGTAGAGCAATTACCAACCTAAAGCATTTAGTAATCTTCTTTCACCACAATTGAACAGTACTTTGGAAAATTAGCTGGTATGAGATTCTAGTTTATTAAAATAAAAAAGGGACTGCCTAAGTGTAATTTACTTTATGCATATGCTGACAATTTGTAATAATAGACACTTGTACTACCAGTAAAAGAGGTGAAATCAGAAAAAAGGTCAAGACAACCCAGCCACAGGGCATACTTCAGTGTAATGATTAAGTCTTTGATGATTTTCTTTGTTCTTCTTCCAAATTGTTATTTCTCACTTGATATTTCTTCTTGATGCCACTTGGTTGCACTAGTCAACACTTTCTCCTTCTGTAGGTTTTGTTCAGCTTGTGTTGCTTTTGTGATTTTCTCTTATGCTTCTACTGATTTTCTTTTCCTTCCCCTCCTCCTTGTCTTTTAGAAATTAAATTTTTAGTGTAGTATTTTTATTCCATGAGCAGTATCACTGAATTTAATCGTGCTACACACAGCAAGCAATGACAATAAAATTTGACTTAGTATTTTATGCATCCTACTAAGTACCTTTCTGAGTGGAGCCTGAGCTTTCCAGCTTTACACAGAGCTCGGCTTTAAGCAATTGACAAATTGATCCCAGGCTGATTTTCTGCTTGCATCGCTTATTTAAACAAATGTCTCAAAAGCAGCACTTCCACATGCTGCCAGTATTGGCAAGAGTTTTCATATTCATTTTCACACTTTGTAAACTAGGGTTTATTAACAACATCAAACAAGACAGTGTAAAATGGCCATTTGTCGTCTTTGTGACACGTCTACATGAGCTCAAATGTTGTTTTTTACTTTATCAAACGTGTTGAAGCAAATGACTGTAAAAGGACTAAAATATGTACCTTGCTTGACACTACTAAGTAGTTGTGAGCATGGCTGCTCACAGCTTGGATGAATCTACCCTTTGCTGAGTAAAATCTGGCCAGGCCCAGAGAGTGGTAATGAATGGAGTTACAGTTATCCACCTGATGCTCTCCAGGGCTTAGTTTTGGGACCATTCCTGTTCAATACCTCCATCAGTGATCTGGAAGAGGGGATTGAGTCCACCCTCTGTCAGTTTGCAGCTGACACCAAAGTGGACAGGAGTGCTCATCTGCTGGAAGGTAGGAAGGCTCTGCAGAGGGATCCAGACAGGCTGGATCCACGAGCTGAGGCCAATCGCCTGAGATTCAGAAAAGTCAAGTGATAGATTCTGCACTTGGGTCACAACAACCTCAGGCAGTGCTGAAGGCTTGGGGACAAGTGCCTGGGAAGCTGCCTAACAGAAAATGGCCTGGGGATGCTGGTTGAAAGCTGGCTGAATGTGAGCCAGACTGTGCCCAGGTGGCCAAGAAGGCCAATGGCATCCTTGGCTTGGATCAGCAATGGTGTGGCCAGCAGGACCAGGGAAGGGATTGTCTCTCTGTGCTTGGCACTGGTAAGGCCACACTTGGAATCCTGCATCCAGTTTTGGGCCCCTCACTGCAAGAAAGACTCTGAGTGGCTGGAGAATGTCCAGAGAAGGGCAGTGGAGGTGATGAAATATCTGAAGGGTTGTTAAGCCTGGAGAAAAGAAGGCTCACAAGAGACCTTATCACTCCCTACTACTACCCAAAATAAGGCTGTAGTCAGGTGGGAGTCACTGTCTTCTCCCAGGTAACAAATGCAGAACCCAAGGAAGTGTCCTCAAGCTGCACAAAGGGAGGTTTAGATTGGATATTAGGAAAAATTTCTAAAGGGTTATCAAACACTGGAACAGACTGCACAGAGAAGTGGTGGGGTGACTATCCCTGGAAGTATTTACAAAACCATGTAGATGTGGCACCTGGGGACATGGTTTAATGGTAGGCTTGGCAAAGCTGGGTTGACTGTTGGAATGCATGATCTTACAGGTCTTCTCCATCCTTAATGAAGCCTTTTGTGATTCTATGAAATATAACCAGGCAGGGTAGTGGGGAAGACAGCTGTAAGGGCTACCTCAGCCCCAGTGCTGGGAGCCCCACTGGGGCTCATCCTCCTTCAAGTACAGGCCACATGTGTTCCTTCCACGTGTGCTCTGGCTAAATGGGCTTTCTGGGCAGTTTGACAGCTTTTGGGCTTCACCCTAATCCTTGAGTTAGAGTTTGAGCTTGCCAGTTTTAGCCCTTTGTTCAGTGTGACTTAAATAAATCCAAATATCTTCAAGTAATTGAGGGTTTCTTTTGTGAGATTTACTGGTACTTGTTTAAGTAAGTAAGGTCACTCCTCCTGCACTGAGGAAAACTGTGGCATCAGGCCTTGTTTTACTTGATACTCCCCAGTCTCAGCATCACTATTAGTGCACTGTTGTGCAGCTCCAGGTTCTCTATAGTGTTCAGTGAGTGACTAATAGGATTTGATTAGCTGCAAAAAGGGAAGGGGGAACGACTAAGTGGGGTTGAGCCTTCTCCACTCCATCTTGGAGTCAGTAGCCACTCTGTCCCAGAGTCAGCAGAGAATGGTCTAATCAACTGGTACAGTCACAACTGTTATTTAGAGAGCTAAATTCACCCCTCTTTCATCACAACACTTGTCTTTCAGCCATTAATTATGTATGAATGTAGGTGCCAAAACCAGGAGGTAGAGGAGGTGGGAGGGGCAGGGTTTAGGGGCTGTACAAAAAACATTCACTTTTCTCTACTTTCAGCTACATCATTTTTCACTCTTACTTCTGCCACGCACTAGAACAAGTCAACAAACAGCTCTAAGTATGAAGCAAAGAAGATTAAGATTTAGGTATCATTGGCATATAATCAACAGAGTTCTTACCCTTCCTGGAAATGAATCATCCTTCTTTTCTTGTTAAAAAGGAAAAGAGAAGACTCTGCAGGATCTTGAGCTCTTTGGGGAAAAGTCAGTACTTATCCCACACAATCCACTGGGATCATCCTAAAAAGAAACGACCAGGCTAATCTTAAAGTGGCTTTTATTTATTCCCACAAAATTTTGAATGCCCTTATCATCTCCTGTCTCAGAACCAAAGTTGGGTGGAAGTTCAAGTTGTGTTAGCTGACTCCCATTCCCTCCCTGGAGCTGTGTAGCCACTTACCAGCAGAGCTGCGATTCCACATGCTGGGAAGCCAGCTTGCTGTGAAAGATGATGAACTGTTAATGCCCACAGGAGAAGTAGTTGTAAATAATAGTTAGAGAGACGCAATTGTTTTGCTCTGTCATTGTTTCTTTTTGTTTGGTTGGTTTCTGTGATTCTTTTTGTTTGTTTAGTTGGGTTGTTTTTTGTTAAAAAAATCTGTATCACATGAGGCAGTCTGTAGATCAGATATCTGTATCCTTATATAGATATCTGAAGAATACCACAATTTTCTCTTTTAAAGAGAAGTCTTAAAAGTTGTTCTCTAGCTCATATTTATCTGCTTTAAGCATCATTTTGTTTCCTCTGGAGTCACAGCTCTAGCCTGCTCCAGAAAAGTGAGAAGTTATAAAACTTCCAGCTGAGAATCTTGATGAAAGGAAATACAGGGAAGATGGCAAAGTTGTGACCTGTTTTGACAATTCTGCCTCTGCTCGAGGGTACTGGCATGTGTGCCATGGCCAGCTGTGGACAGAAGTGCTGCTGGGGGGAGGCAGGGTGACAGCAGAGCAAGGTAGGTGGCCTCCTGTGGGATCTTCTGAACTTCTTAAACCCAGCCACTGACCTACTCACTGCCACTTAGCTCTTCTCTGTATAATTCCCCTCGTTTTTAAAGTCCTAGAGTCAGAAACCTTTCAATGCCTGCTCCAGTCCCTCCCTGCAGCTGGCAGTTTGAGGGTGGCTGGTCTCTTCATAACCACCCAGGGACTTTTCTGTGCAAGGAAGATATGCCTTGGGACAGAAGCCATCCCAGTGCTCAGCATTTTATTGGCTGGTTTCTGAAGGTCACAATGGAGGTCTGCTCCAGTAATTTTTTTCAATATGTAACATGAACTTCTGTTATTGACAAGTAAAAGGAAAGCACAAGTCTTATGATGAATATTTACTCTGCTGTGAGTAAAATATGTGTACAAAAGCTGTTTGAGTAGTGTTGCATGTACTTTCTCATCTCTTTTTTGTCCCTTCCTCTCTCTTGCAGGTCTTTTGGAGAGCATAGAACACACCATTTCCCAAGAGCTGTGTTCACACAGAGAGCTAACATTTCTGGATGCAGAGAGACAAGAGAACTTTGTTTCCTTGGCAACTGGAGCCACCAGAAAGTGTTTCCAGCATCTCCTACCTCTACACAGGCTCACTATCATTGTAGCCTTTGGTTAATCATGTAGTAAACCCAAATATTAGCTGGAGAAGCATTTTGATAGTGTGCTCCACTTAACTCATGTGGTCTCTTCTCCAGACTCTAGAAAAAGTGATCTCTGGAAATTATCCTTTTCCAAAGTGTCCAGTGTTACAGTCCATGGCTGAACCTTAAGGTCTGTCCTATCCTGCACATTTGACTGAAACCCATAAAGTGTCATGGTTTTCTAGAAAACAGTGTCAGGAACTAAAGAGGTTTCACTCAAAGCCTGAGGGTGCTGAGCTGATGGAGCTAGGTCTGTGCTGCAGCACGGTGAGCAGATGGCAGGGTGCTGCACAGAGTCATGTCTGTGATTCAAAGTGGTTCATTCTTACCTCTGAGTCAGGGCTGAATTAATGTCCCACCATATCTTTAAGGTTTTAAAACACTGTGTTGATGGGGGCAGCTCTTTAGCTTTTGGTAAAAAAAAGACAGTGCTGAAGCCCTTCCTACCTGCTATTGTAAAATATCACATATTTCCCTCCCCCCAGGTATCTTATTCATTCAAAGAATTTAACCAGGATTGTAAAAGAAAACACTTTACAGATACAAAATTCCAAGTTTATGTTTGCCCTTTCACTTATATTTAGCAGTATTGTGTAGCTGATTTTTGATTGAGGCAAAGAACCTGGAGAAAATAAAAATTTGTATAAATGCACATGTTGCAGTTCCTATGTATTGGGCAGCTGAATGTGATATTTTCTTCACTTTTGAGAGCTGTAATTTACAACTTAAACAATTTTCTATAGTTATGGAATTTAATATATAGTTTTGTATTCTTAATTTAAAAAGTCCAAGTGGTTTCTGTTGTGTTTCCCAAAGTCCAGTGAGGTCAACACTAAGTGTTCTAAAGTATTATAGCAAAAAGTTGGGGGGCATGTAAGCCACATGTTTGTAAGAACATTACTGGAGGAAAACGGCAGCTGAGTGGTGAGACAATGTTTTTTTTTATGCTGTCTTTCTTCTCTAAATATTTCCTTGCTTTGAAAGCAGGGCCTTCTCTCTTAAGTAAGCCCTTAGAGGGAACAGGGGTTTCTGGCACTGGTGTGTGGGCAGTCTGGGTTAGGTCACCCTGCCTTTCTCTGCCCTGTGACTCCAGGAGACTCTGCCCTTTTCCACAGGACTGTTGGGAAGGGTGCAGAGGCACTGTGCAGTCAGGTGTTGAAGGAGAGGAAGATGGTGAAGCATGCTGCTTCTCCCTCTGCCTTCAGCTTTCCTTTGGATATCGTGGTACCTGCAGTGAGACCAGTTGCTGCTGATAATCCTGAAATTCAGGTTTTCACTTGCAAAGCCAATGCAAGAAAGGAAAAGATTATTTTTTAACAGTGCATATGATTTTGATTTGACTTTCAGAAGACAACCCATTTCCCTTAGCCAAGTACTTTCTTAAGTACTTTCTTTCTACTGTATCACAATGTCCTGCAGCAACCAAGAGCCAAACTTGGGTCTCCAACATGGAACACATATAAACAAAAAGCATCCAGTAACTTAAACATCACCTCTGGCTCAACCTGTAATTTGCAGAGTTGTGGCCAAACTCCACCTCATTCCTGTCCCATGTAGTTACAGTGCAAACTCCATGAAGGGCCAGTGACTACAACTGTATGCACAACTTTTTAAGTGCTAATTCTAAGTTCCATGGAGGGTTTCAGCACAGAATTTAGCTAGAGAATGAGCAGCTCACTGTCCAATCACTGGTCCTCCAAAAAGCTGTGAGTCTGCTATTTATCTTACTTTTTTGTATCATCTGTGCTGCAGATTTACTCAGAGCAATAATAGGTTTCCTTCCCCATATAGAAGTTTTGGATCCACCTCTAGCAATTGCAGAGTGACAAAATGATTGCTCATAAGAGCTAAATTATCAGAGTGCTAAAACATTGCTATCTTAAACCTGTCCTGTATTTTCCACTTTGCAGAAAGTGGAAAATTCTGGGGAAGATGCTAATAAGAAGTTGAAAATTGCCAGTAAAATTATTTATGAGATGATGCAGCAATAGTAGTTCCCTTCAGGATATGGACAGGAGACCATGGATTGAAGAGAAAAAAAACAGAATTGGATTACATTTTATGTTAGGATCTACTTCATCATCAAAAAAATGATTACTTCTTAGATTTGTGTCCCTGTCTCAGGGACATTTCTATCACACATTTGTTATTTTGTATTTTTATCCATTGTCATTAAAAGTGAAACTTTTGGACAGCTCTATACACATGACCATGAGCAGTTACTGAAGTTCTGGAGAAAACAGTGACCACAGTCAAAGCCATTATCACATTTGAACCAGCCTTTTCCTCTAAGAGGAGTTCTGTACCTTTTAAGCCTCCTACATGACTTCTCACTCACCTGACATAATTTAGTCTCTTGATTACAGGTTTAGGAAAAAAAAATGGTTTAGAATAGAAAACTCAGTCATATCACAGACACTCAACAAGAGGAGCATGAAGTAAAGTTTGGAGATTGGAAAAGCTTGAAGGAAACCCACAGCCTCTCTCTTTCTCCAGAGACTGGTTTTCCTGCTGCACACTTCGAGATGCAGCCAGTCTGGCTGTTCCCAGCATCTTCTGAAGGAGTAGGAATAACTCAGGGTCTTTCCTCTTCTCTTCCAATTTGCCATTTAGAGAGAGTTCTGGTGGGGATTTCAAGGTGCAAGTTAAAGGATATTTGAGCACACATATTGGTGCCTTGACAACTCCTGCTTGAGGGAGTATATTAAGGATAAGCTCTGAGGAATGTGATTTCTGTACACACCACCTCCCCATTTCTGGCTGCAGCTGGAAGAATTAAGTGCTACAGGGAATTTTGGGCTTCTCACATGGTGTGGGACAGCTTGAAAAAATCTGTACAGTAATTAGGGTGCACCTCTTTTCTTTGGTAGCCAGCTTCTGACTTTGGAGTTGCAGGTGCAAAGGAACAGGGGCACAGCTACCCAGCAAGAAATGTTTTGGACACACAGTTGTGGAGTCGAGGCATGAAAGAGCTGATGAACCAGGCAAGGCATCTAAACTAAAAATTCCTCTTTTATTCAGTGTCTACTAGCCTGAAATCCTGTGGGATTCAATAAGGAAAAGAGGATTATTTCTTGAGGCCTGGGCGTGCAGGAGAATTGAGGAAAGAAAACTTGGAAAAGTGTATTAAAATAATCATTCATTCATAACAGAACTTTTTTCTTGCTTTTCTTTTAATTTATCTGCATCTCAGTGTTTAGAAAGAAGTCATGTGAGCTTCTGAGCTGCGGGGACAGAGACAGTGGAGAACGTGTGCACAGTGCAGAGTGCTGCTGGAGCCCTGGCAGAGCGAGAGGGAGGCAGAGGGAGCCTGAGAGAGAAAAGGCTGCTGAAGTGGTGGGAGCTGGAACAGCAGCAAGTGCTGCTGCTGCTGCTGCTGCTGCACGGTGCAGCTCATGCCTGGGAACGGGCTCTGCTGCCAGCACGCCTCTCTGGGGGCGCAGGTGCCTCACATCCAAAACTCCTAGGTGGTCAGTGGTGCTTCCAGGAGCCAAGCACGGCGGCTTTATTCTTTTCTTTTCCTGCAAAGAGCACCTGTTTGAGGACTTCGCTTCTTTTCCTGGACTGAAAGGTATTTTTTGTCATTAATGTGTCTTTTCTATGAGAGCAGGTATGGGATCAGGAAGAAATAACTCAGGGCAGGATGTTAAAGCAGGTGTGCAGAGTGGTGGTGGGTTTCTCAGTTTCCTTCCCCTTTACAGCAGAGCTTAGGCAATGAGAAACCCTTGTTAGGATAGAGTTTGACTTAAAATATGAACGATGGGAAAGACAGGGTTAAAGTGTGGGGGTGGATCTGAGCTGTTCCCATCTGGCTTGCTTCACTATGCAACCTTTGAAAGTGGAGGAAAACTTTCCTTGTGCACTTGGAGAAGCAGCATTACATAGCAAGATGTAAAACTTGCAATCATTTAATATGGATGTGATTTGCTTAAATCTCTGCTTGGCAAATTACAGTTCCCATCACAGCAGAGCTCCCCTTAAGACATACAAGTTTCAGAGGTCTTAATGTTCTGTGGCTGTAAAAATACTTCTCTCTCTTTCTCTCTCTTCCCTCTTTCCAGCATACTTGCCTCCTGCTGCGTGCACTCCTCCTGGTCTCCCTTCCCTTGGGGACTGCACCCCTATGGATGCCCCCATACAGATTTTCCGTGAGGAGCCAGACTCCACCTGCTCCCCAGGGCCCTGCCGGCCCCCCAGCACCAGCAGCAGCTGGCTCCCGGGCTGGGCAGACTACGACAGCAATGCCACTGGGGTCTTTGGGGACGGCCAGCACAACCACACCAGCATCTCTCCCGCCATTCCCATCATCATCACTGCTGTCTACTCCGTGGTCTTCGTTGTTGGCCTGGTGGGAAACTCCCTGGTCATGTTTGTCATCATAAGGTAAGAGGTTTTGGGTACCGGTTGGAAGAGGGGCAAAAGATTGCTCCTAAATTTGGCAGGGTGGGGGAGGGGGTGGATTATGGAAGCTGTACCGTGAGGAACTGGAAAAAAGCAACTGAAATGACCCAAACCTTGTCAGTCACAGCGGTTTGCCTGCACTTGTGTTAGAGAGAGAAGGGACAAGCTGGTTAAATGTGATAAATCCTGCAGCAGAGGGAAAGCGCTTTGTGCCTGGAGCTGTGTTCATTGGCTGCCCTCTAGGGATGAGATGCTGCTGGCATCCGAGGGAGAAAAGCTCGAGTGAAAGAAGGAAACTTCTACAAGGCAGCTTTTATTTCCACTGTGAGGAGACCCCGAGGGACAGCTTGTGTGTCCAGTCATGTGGACACTGATCCACCGCTGCCTTGGCACCTAATGCTTTCTTTAACAAGGAGGGAAAGCCAGGAAATGATAAAGATAGGAAGAACAGCTTAATGTAAAGCAAGGGATGTTTTTTCTCTGTTTAGCAGTGTTTAACTCCAGTGAAACACTGGAGTTTGTGTTGAATTGAGGAAAGTAGAGAAAGTGCTGAAATACATTTTCCATTGTTTTTCAGGAAATACATTTTCCATTGTTTTTCAGGAAAGAGGAGGAAGCTCTGTGTCAGTGTTAGTGAAGGTTTCAAACTAAACCACTTGGTGAAATGCAGATACTTATGCCTGCACTTACACTTGTGTATTGGTGAATATTTTAGTTCGCACTGTGCTTCCTCTCTCTTTTTGTCATTTTCATTTGCAATCTGTAAGCATGCTTGAACAGAGCTGTTTAGCAGGGCAATAATGAACAATCCAGGGCACTGAAATCATGCAACTTTTTGGACTCTTTCTTCACAGCCTGTTTAAATTCTGATAAAGTTTCTGGAAAAAAAAAAATCCCAGAACTGTGGAATATCCATCACTCCAATGAAATCAGCTTGTACATGGAGAAAATTGAGGTATTGGAAGGGATTCTCTTTTGTAAAGGATGCATGAAAAGGGCCAAGCAATTGCAGAATGATGAAGTAATTGTCAGACTTGATGCAAGGGGAAGAGTTATGAGAACCACTGAAGTTGTTTATAAGGTACTTAAAAAAGATGAGTTATAATAAGGTGAATACTCTTGAATAATGAAAATAAATTTACTAGTCAGTGCAATAAAAAGAGATGCCTCTGGTCAGTCTAGAAAAAGTGGTTGGCTCCAGTTTTGTGATGCTGTGATTTTTATAACCCTGCATGCACTTTCGCCCTTCATTCAGGGTAGAGATTGAATTTCTTTTTGTATTTATCTTTCAAGAAGAGAGACTCCATACTTGACAGTCACACGCCTGCAAAGGCAGAGATTTTCTAAGCCATGAGTCAGTAACAAAGACAGCTGATTAACTGGCCTGGGCAGTGGAAATAAATCCAAACTTAGCCCTAGAAGTTAGCACGTGTGGATTATACTAGTGCATATATATTTGTTTTTTTCTCTCCTTCTGCTACCCTCCTAAGACCATTTTTGTAAGGATCTAAATAGCTATTGCTCATTTTCCTTCTAGCTCCTACATTAGCCTTTCCTTGAATTTTCTCTTGGCCCGTCTCTTGACTATGTGATAAAAAAAAAAAAAAAAAAAGGCAAACCCCCCATTGGGTTTTTTTTTGGTGTTTATTTTGTGGGTTTTTTTTTTTTTTTTAGATTTCTCTCCTAGGTTTTCTGTGTGGAAAATGCTTTAAACACTGGTAGAATCATTAGCTGAAGTGCAGGCATATACAAGCCAACAGTTTTAAATTTTCTTATGGTCTTGGAATATTTCAAATGTTCATGCAAGAGGTTTATTTTTCCTCATTTTTGTCCAAACCTCTCATGTCCCTCCATTTTTACCTCACATATGCTCTCTGCATGACTGTATCTCAGGATGGATTTTAATGACCCATGAACAATGTACCCTGCAGTGATGTCCTTTTGTGAGGAAAAACAAGGTCAATGGGAAGTTTGTGAAATAAGATGGTAAGGGAGAGGCAGAGCCTGTGCCCCAGCCATCCCACAATAGCCCCCCTCCAGCTGCCACAACTCTAAAGTGGGATGGGGATATACTGAGGCTCTTTTTTACCTTCCAGCTGAGTACAGGCTTTGTCTGGGGCCCTTTGCTGCCGTTTCTCAATTCTGAATTCCAGATCTGCTCTCCTCCTCCTAACCCCCTCTGGACAGGCAGGCAAGGCAGGCACGACTCCTTCTCCCTTTGCTCATTTAAATGTCTAATATTGTTAGAATAGTTCAGCTGGAATTTATTACAGTAATTATCTAGCCCAACTGCCTGACACTCGAGGCCTGACACTGGGTAACTTTTTGGGTGCCAAAAAAAAATAAAAGCCCTGTGCTCTGAGACTTTCAACCAAAATTTTGAAGTGTCAATGCTGTGGTAATTTAGAAGACTCCAGAATATTGAGAAGCCTCAGAAACAGGCTCAAATTCAGCCATAGCCCGTGGTATAGGCAAGTCTTGGCCAATTCCTTGCTCTAATACCACTACAGGACTGGTTTTGCTACTTCTGCATAAGGGCTGCTAAAGAGGCTGATGGACACCAGTGAGTTGGCATCTCAGCAGCTTGTGCATGGAGTGCTGGGTGAGTGAAATCTCTTACAGTTCTGGTGGAGTGTTTTTCTGCTGAGAGGGAAAACACAGAGTTTCCTCAAAGGAAAAAATAACAGGAGAATGCCACTTCAATCACATGTACAAACTCCTGACAGAAAAGTAGCTGAGTTTGACACAGCTCCTGTGAGGAGAGATTTGTGCTGAAGTCTGACTGGGAATGGTCCTTTAATACAGTGTTGACAGCATGGCTTCTTAAACCGTTTATCAGGAGACCTGAATTCTTCTCTTGGCTTTACTATCCAGCTTCAACACTTTTTCCTGTCCTGATGAGGTCACTTCATGGTTTCCTCACCTATAAAATGGAGATGCTGGCATTCACTGTCTTTAAACACACAGCAAAATTTAGATTTAAAAGCCAAAGTCTAACCACTAAAGCTTATATCAGAGCAAGACCAGGTCTATGGTAAACACCATGGGCTCCTCAGACACATGTAGAGTGGTCCTTTTTAATGTGCAGAAAAAGCTCTGTGTTGAGTGGACTGGCACTCTGTTCCTGCCCATGGCACTTGGCTCTCCCACTGTGGGTGGTTTGCAGGATCTGTCCCCGTGTTTAGACCAGCTGTGCAGCACATGCACCATCCCAGGGGGCTCTGCTGTCAGCTGGTGGATGAACACTCCGTGCCAAGCCATGGCACGTGGGGTGTAATGCTGTCCTGTGGCTGCTGCTGGAGAGCAGAGAAAGAGAAAAAGAAGGCATCACATTGCCTCCTGTACTGGTGGAAAATGCAGGCCCTGTGTGGGAAGCACAGTCCTCCCCTATGGAAGGGGAGAGGAAGCATGAAATGGGTTTGCAGATACCTGGTAAAGTTGTCTGACCTCACCTGAGGAAAGTCCTACAGCTGTGTGGTTCTTGGCACTACCAGAATCTACCTCTACCCCAAACCTTTTCTTTTGAGATTAACTTTTCCTCTGAGGTCTCAGAAGATATTTTTTGGAAGTAAGTTGGCTGAAGCAGATAAAAAACCCTGTTTGTCCTTGGAAGCAAAAAGGCTTTTTTCTCCATTCCTCTTACCTCACCACTTTTTCTTTCAAATTTAGTGCTGGCTGTAAGCAAGATGGAAGTTTCTTGTGACAGCTGCAGGGAAGACAATCTCGTGACTAAAGTTACAGCTTTAACTAGGATTTGCACCTATCAAGACCATAAACATACTCTGACAAAACTCTGGGAGATGCTCTCTCTTACCCTCTCCAGATGTACTTTTTCTATGTATTTATCTTACCCTCATTGTTCCTGAAGTAATTTACTGAGACCAGCTGATATCGACAGGATCCCAAAGAGCCAATCCTGTATTTCTTTCAAAATTATCTTTCAAGCTTCCAGTGACCTGAATAATTTTCTACATTCAAGAATTTTTAAGAAGAGGTTGTGTTACAAATATGTAGATTGATTCCTAAGGGAAAAGAGAAACCTTATAATGCTCTGCTTAGTCTAATGTTGAAGAAATGTTTTATCACTGATACATTTTTGTTCTTGTATTCATTGAACTGATCGGCATTTTACGTAACGGGAAGAGTGTGTTAAGAAATGTCATATAAAATTGACTCCTTTCCAGATTGTTTTTAAAATTTCTTCATCATTCATTCCAAACAAGAATAAAAAAATATATTTTATAATGTACACAGCAATGAAATGAATTCAATACATTGGTTTAAATTAATAATATATTTTGATACCATCAAAATATCACTGGTTAAATTGCTTTAAATTATTGTCCTAATTTTATTAAATTATATTTGGAAAGACTATTGTTCTGAAAGGAAAATTTAAGCTCCAGAAGAGTCAACCTAACTGAATTACCTGTTCCCTATTGCTGGCAGTTTGCATGATTTTATTCTTTTATGAAATCAAGGCTATGGCTGCTAAAGGCAAAGGGTGAACTGTACTATGCTTTGTGAAGTTTAGGACTTTTAACCTTTCCTTTGCTAATCAAAAATCTTACAGCTTACTACTACCAGCAGAGAGGCATCAAATGCATTGATAGCAATTCATCACGGATTTCAAAGAGAATTTAGCCTGACTTCACTGAATGGAGGTAATTTTGATCAGTTCTGCAGCGTTAGTTCAAACGTGACATAATTTCCATCACAACTTTGAAGAGTGATCATTACCAAAAGCTTTTACAGATGGCACAAAGAGCAAGGCAACAGGAAACATGAAAGAGGACAGGCTTATAGAAGAGTATCGATAGTTTAAAAACACAGACCATTTAAACAAAATGTTACTATTTCTAATACTTGTAAAACCCAGCTAGACAGTAACTAAGTGAGACCTGGGATTTATAAGCTGTCAAGAAACTCAGCTGATGGTCATGCTGTGATAACAAGAGCTGATACTGAAAATAGGCAGGGAGAGCAGAGGAAAGGCTTGAAAGGAATATTTACCACAGACAGTATTAAAGAGAGGCTATAGCTTATAGTGAATAATGTGTTTGGCTTCTGAAAAGTAATTTGGTATCCATCCAGACATTTCCGCTGGGCTAACAGCCAGGTAATCATTTAGTTCAGAGAAAGGCATAACTGGAATCAGTGTCTGGTAGCAAGATGAATTACAGAGAACCTTTTTGAACTGGAAGAAAGTGAAAACTTAGAAGAACTTTCAAGTTTGGCTGCTGGCAAGGCAGAAAGCTTGAGATAACTTTCCTGTTGTCACATGGGAGAGCAGTAAGTAGGTAGTTCATGATCCTGGAGGAAGCACAGGCAGGGTGCACAGTGTGGAGATGGTGTTGGGGGGCACAGACTGGCTAATCCCTTCTGGTGAAGTGGAAGAAATGAGGGAAGAGTGGGGACCTTTCTGTTAGTTTTTTTTTTTTTCTGAGAGAGGACTGTGAATTTGCTGAAAGGGTGTTGTAAAAGGAAATTCTTAACTGGGTGATTTGGATTCCTGGGACACATTAAGGACAAGGGAAGATAATCTTCATGTCTTGCCCACTCTCACTGTCTAAACTGTGATTAATTTACCCCTTTAAGTTAAATTATCTGAAACAGATGGGTTCCCAAGATGAGTTTTGATTCCAGTTACATATTTCTTTCTGAAGAAAAAGCATCCAGCTGCACTTAACTTCCAGGAAGTATACTTCAGGTCTCCATTTTGGTCCCCTCATCTCTAAATAACAGATAATTCTCTCAAAGTGAGGAAACTGTGTTCTTCTCCTTAAGGAAGACTTTGTGCTTTGCTTATTGCTATCTTCTTTTGTGAATTTAGAGAGATATGAGGAAAAGGCAGTAGGAATATAATTTTGTCTACAGACAGGCATGAGTGCACAAACTGGATTAGTTGTGGGGAAAGGGTGGGTACAGATGCAACGAGGATATTGGAAGAGGGATATCTGAACATGCTGGCATTCCACAAAATGTAAAAATGATATAAATAAGGAATATGTAAAGGTGCACGGCACTTTATAAAAAAAGTACACAAAAATTAAATTGATTTAAGATATTGGTTGAAATTAATACTAGATTTTGATAACATCAAAATATTACTTGTTTATTTGCTTTAAATTGGCATAGTTCTATTGGGAAGTTGTCATGCCAGGCTGTTAATTACCTTTGAAATATTTATTTCTCCCAAAGCCAGAGGGTTCAGCTCTCATTAGATTCACCTACTAATCCTCATGGAAGTTAAAATTCATTTTAGACAGTTTCCTGTTTTCACTTTTGAGACATTATTTTCAATGAAATCTCTGTGTTCTTTTCATGAGTATGAGAAGACAATTTTCTTCAGTGTATGAATTTCTGCAAATTCATGGTAAGAAAGTGAGAAGAACCTTCATGTTTTCTCCATTTCTTATACCAATTCACCTTTGTAACATGCAGCTGCTCATCTCTGCTCCAAAAGCCAGCAATGCATTAAGAGTGAATGTCTAGAGTTCCCAAATTTAGCTGTGCTGCATGTGGAACACAGAGGATTTTATATTTGTTAAATGCAGTTCCCACTGCATTGTTGGTAGTCCAGCCACTGTAGCTACTGTTGGGCAACTGGCAAAAGACTCCTTGAGCAATGACAGATGAGAAGCTGGATGATAGGATTAGTTCAGACAATCTACTCAATGTTCATTTAATGTTCACACTCAGAAAAGTCTTGTTTTACCATGCTGCTGGATGATGGACTGCATCAGGACTTACTGTTAGACTCACCTTTCAGAATGACTGGTTTGTCAAAGTGGGCAGGAGAAGAATATTTTCACCATGGAAGCTACAAGCTGTGCTCTTCTGTTGACTGTGACTGAAGTTTTCTGCATTTCACTTGAATAATCTCCTTTGGGAATGTGTGTGTTCAGCTGGTCTGTGCTGTGGGCTTCCCCGAGGCGGGTGAGAAAACCAGATAAATGGGAGGAGTCCAGAGAAAGCCTCCCAGATGCCTCCTAAGAGGGGCTGATGGCTTCTCCCTGAGCTGGCTCACTACTGATATGTGCATTTGCTGCCTTACCACATAATCCTATACCTGTTATAGAGTGAAGTCCCTTGTCTCCCATTAAACTTTATTATGGGAATGTTGACCAGAGATTTGGGTCTCCACACATCTGAGTGTGTAGTTGTGCTATAAAGCACTCCCAGCTGTGTCAGTTGTTATTCATCCCTAGGCAAAATGGAGACCAGGTGTGTTGTTTTGGGAAGAAGAGCGATACCCATACCCCAAGAACCCTGACTGAGTGGTTTCTGAGCTCTTTCCTTTTTTTCTGTCCTGAAGAAACCTCTAGGGGAAGCAAACATTCAATAACTGTTGTCTGCTTCCAACAAGGACAGAAAGACCCTGAGAAATCTTTTCCTGGGGCTATTATCCCTGTTTCCTTGAGCAATGAGATTTGTTCTCCTTGCCAGGCAATCTCTGTCCTACTCAATTCTCTCTCCCATAAACCCATGGGAAGCACTTTGCCAAGGGAGCTCATGCCCTTTATTAAAAAAAAAAAAAATTATTCCAAGAAAAAAGAATAACAGGAAAGGTGGATGTTACCAGAGACAGAGATTCAATGTTCACTAGAACAATGTACTTGTGACAAGTAAAATGGATTAGAATGTTTTGTATAACACCCTGGGAACTCCCCAGGGCATGACTGGTCACTGGGAAACATCTGCAGCAGCATGAAGTTTTTCAAGAGGTAGAATAAGCTGCTTGACAAGGTCAGTATTCATCTCTGCTTACCAACAGAGAGCAAAAAATCTGGTCTATAGTCTAAGCTAATTGTCCAGGCTCTTTCATAATATTATTAAACATAATGGTTTTAGATAAAGTACCAATTCAGTGAAATTCTGCATTCTCATTGATTCATTTTAAGCTGCAGTGATTCACAACACCCTGACCTCTGACCTCTCCTATCAAAGCCATGGAAGCAAAGATTTCACAGTATTTTCTTTCTACCATTTTACAGTTTCTTGCAAGAGAGGCTCTTGAGCTCACATAAAAATATTAAAAGCCTTTATCATAGAAGGAGAAAGATTAGTTCATTTTTGTTAAGTAGTGTGAATTTTCTTCCACATTGACCACTATATACGTAGACTTGAACTAATTCAGAGCCTGGTTCTTTAGCTCAGGAAAAAAATCCAATCTAAATCCACAAGATCTTCTACAGGCTCAGTTTATGGCTAGTGTAGAGAGGAAATGGTAGTGGAAAATTGTAAGGATTTTAACTATACCTTTTGACATTCACATACCTTATGCTCTCTGGGGGAAGAATAAAAGACAAATTTATGCTTTTCTTTTTTGAACTGCTTTAAAATTGGTATCTTTAGATGCTTATTAATAAAGAGAATTCCACTTTATGATATAATTTTATAGACAACAATTTTTTGTCGTGTCCTAAAAGATTTGATGATTAAGACAGGCAACCATTAAATATGTGCAGTAACAAGGTTTTCCTTTATTTAAAGTGTCATCTGAGGTCCTCTACTGCTAAAATGTAGCAATTTAAAATATGAAATTGTCATATAACCCAATACAAACATGAAAAATACAGTATATCAATTTTTATATTCTTTAAATGACCTTAGACTTCATTTCATATTGGCATAAGATTTTATATTAGGATTACAAATATCCAAGAGAGGGCAGAGCCATCCTTTTGACACGGTATGGGTTTGGAATAGATCCTCCTGGGTTGTTTTTTTGTTTTTTTTCCTCCTGTTCTGACGCAATATTATAGTGAGTGTACTTGGAATATAGCCTTGGGACTTAGAGCTTTCCTGACTAAGCTTTTCAGCTGCCTGATCTCCATATACTTCATTCAGAGGAACCTAGTGGAACAGAGCCTGCATCCTGCTGATAGGTGTTTTTGCAATTTGTTTTAGATGTGCTTTAGCTTTAATTTTCATTCATTTACCCACGTATCTGTGAAAAACCTGTGTTTGCTATTCCTCATTGTATTTTGTGCTTTTGTACTTTCCCTCTGAAACTGGAGAATATTGTAGTATATTTGTTAGTTTTGCTCCCATCCCCATCCCTCATTTCACACTGCAGGGAACATTTCATTATTTCATCCTATTACAGTTACATGAAAAAAGTTTGACCAGAGCCTCTTTCTCACCTTTTATCAGCTTTTCTAATGTTACAGCGTACTTTAGAATCACAATCCTCTCCTGTGTTTGAGGTAATAACTGTAAGGGGCACTACTAGCAGATTTTTTTTTCTGAAAGCACACCAGATCCTTAGTAGCATGCTTCCCTCTTCTGTCACCACAATTTCATTGATAGCGTAGGCTGGAGGTGTCATTTCTTCTTATTTACTGTCTTAAAAGCTTGTCTTAAAAGCATGTTCTACTCCAGAGGGAAAAGAACAGTAATGATGAGTCAACTGAGAAATGGGGGAAAATTCCTAGGGGTCAGTCTAAAGTCAGTCTCAAAGAACTTTCCATTTTTTGGAAAGTGAACAATGCCTAATAGTTTGAGAATTTTACTTTTGACATGTAAGAAGCCATAATTTAAAACTTGCTCCTTAAAATTTTCATCATATACCCATCAAAAAAAAAAAAAATCCATTTGAAAGTGTCATGTTTCATCTTGACTGTTTTTCTGCAGTTTTGATATATCTTTCTAGTTTTTAGTTTACTGAGGCTTGAGGCCTGCTTATAGCTTTACAAGCAGTCTTGAGATCCACCAGCTTAAGTGATCAGCTTTTTTATGCTACTTGAAATTAGATTCTAGCACCTGGTTTAAAAGAGGGACTTTCCATTTCTTTGTAGTATTAGAAATGTTGCCATTCTCTTAAGAAGTCCCTGTATCTAACAAACTATTTTTTAGACATGGGATTTCCCATGAGCAGTTTATACAGCCATGGTTTATAAATATTATAATAATCTTTGAAACTTGTACCTCAGACACTAAGAAAATGTCATTAATTGCTACCGTGCCACTTATGGTGTAATTATGTTCAGGTTTACCCTGTCTGTCCTGCTAAACTAATTAAAGCAGATAGAAATATTTTTATTTAAATGAATTCAGATATTTGATCAAGAATTTTAATTTTGCAAAGGAAGACAAGATTCCCTTACAAAATCACTATTTTGACCTTGTTCAAGTGAGTGGAGAGTATGGTGAGAAAACCCCAGACCACAAAAAATTATTTCCTTCTATGTTTTAGTGCAATAGAATGAGTTGAAGGAAAGCAGGCAAATCCCTCCTCTTGGGGACTTTATCAGGGTCTGCTTGAAAGGGTCTGACAGCAACAGCAGTCACTTTGTTACTTTATCTGGACTTTTGATTAAACCAGCAAGCACATATCTTCAGAGGCATGTAGGCATTTAATAATTTTTAGGTGTTTAATTAAAAACATTCAAAGGAGTTTGGATGATTGAGTCCAGATTCTCAAAGGCATTTCTGAATTTTATAAACTTCTAAATGAATGTATGACTTTATCTATAGTGCCTAATAACTTTAAAGGCCACTACCACAGTTATACACAGACCATTGTTTCCAGGCAAAAGTAATCAAGCTCTTTATGAGCCCAATTTTACAGCACTTGTTTGCTATTCTTCCACTGGAAGGCTAGGGAGGAGAGAAGGGGTAAGGGGTGCTGGGGAAATATGGCATATAGAGTTGTAATGGCAAATACATAAAATAATTGAATTAAGGTTGCAAGGAATGGGAAATGTGAGACATAAAGACTTTCAGATATTTGCTTTTTCAAGACTAATAAAATCTTAGACATTTTCCCCCAGTTTTCTGATTTTCTTAAAGGAAAAAAGGTCAAGCTAATTATTCTATACTTTGAAAGAAAACTTTCCCTATCCAAACACTTGGCAAAGTTTTTAAAGATCTACAGATATAATGACTCAGGAGAATGATTACTTGTGTCACCTCTGCTTATCAAAGGTCATTGCATTTCTTCTGAATGTTCCTGTGTTAAGTCTAGTATCTTGTATTTGACTGAAGCAAACCCTTTGTAAAGCAGCAGACCTTGATTTGCAGGCATCAGTGGATGGAAAAATTACTCCTTTCTTTTTCCCCATAATAATCACCTCAGCTGTTAAGAAACAGCTGTCACTGTTTCTAAGCTGAATTTGTCTCTCTTAAGAGTTTTATGTGTTTGTTCTTGTCATGCTTTTCTGTGTAGTCTGAAAGAACTCTTCAGTACCTGCTATTTTCTCCCTGTGAAGTTCTTCAGACACTGTAATCAAGTCACCTCTTGGTGGTTTTTTTTTGATAAACTACCTGTGCTCAGCTCTTTAAGTCAGTCAAATAATTTTCTCCAGTCCCTTCATTTATTTTTAGTGCTTTTTATGCAACAATTCCAACTTTCCACAGTCTTTTTATTGCAATATGAACAAGACAGCAATTCCAAATATCATCAGTGATGTCCATAGAAGTAAATTTGTCCTTCTACTATTCTATTTAATTTAATGGAAATTAAATTAGTCTTTTTTAGCAGAGAGTTTTGAGTGTTTAGTGAACTTTTGTTTGGTCTTACAGCTGAGATACACTTGAAGATAGTGTTTTTTCTTTTATTTTTTTTTTTAACCAGGGGGGTTTTGTCTGATCATATGTCCTGTATTTGCTTTTTTCTAGCCATAAGGACTCATTTTGTGTTTAAGCCCTTAGTGCCTTAAGGGCTATAAGGCGACCTACAGGACAGAATGCTCCTGGAGGGTCTGTTGAGGAGATTGATCTAGTGGGGGGCAGAAGCCCATCTCTGACTGATAGTTCAGTATGTGGGTGAGAAGGATGTATTCTCTCTTCCCTTGCAGTATTTTTCCCTTTGCTTCAAACCACCTTTGGCTTTATTTCCTCGATAAGTCTTGATTAGAATATTTTAGAAAAAACAATGTTATTTTAACATTTCTTATTGGTCATAAAATAAAATTCCTGCCCACTTTTTTTTTTTTTTTT
>VZRH01002097.1:366562-397048 GCA_013397555.1 Urocynchramus pylzowi
AATAGCTAATTTATATATTGGGCACAATTTGACAGCACTGCTTAATTTCTTTTAAAATATTTTTTATTGTACACATCAAAGTTTTGGAGGCAAATAGACACATTGTGCTGTGTGTTCATTGACTAAAGTGGTTGAATCTTATATTTCCACTGTAAATTATTAGTGACATATATCAAAATATAGCTATGTGTATTTCTATGTGTGTTACACATATGTGTGCATTTCTAGTTTGGACAAACACTCAAAAGATGGGACTGATCAGTTTTGAGAAAGAAAATCTCATTAAATCCAATGCTAAATTAACAGCAAGGAGCAAACACAACTATTGAGAAGCAGCACAGGAGTGATAAGTAAATTCCCATATCAGCAGGCTCTTCATCATCCTTTGTGTCTATCCCAGAGAGGGAAGCAGTCCTTCACAGGCTGTCCCCCAAAACTGTCATTGGGGTTGAACATTGAGTGTCATCTCAAAAAACAGATCCTATTTTTCTATGTAGGCTGAGTTTCCTACCAAGGGCTTACTTTTGATGAAATTAAAGAATGCAGGACAAAATACTGCTACGACAGTTTTTTCCCCACTGTGGTATCCCACTTAAACAATAGTGATCTTTTACATTATCAGTCATAAAAGAGAGGACTGGGAAAAGCTGATGGTAAGAAAGGAGAAGAAATTGGCAAGGAAGGAATGAGGAAGGTAAATGACTAACACTGTATCAGCTGGCACTGTAGTGAATTCAAGGATGTATACTATGGCATTACATCTATCATATAAGAAGCAGTCATAGCAATTAATTTATTTTTTTACTGGAGAATGGGATAACAGTTTCTTCCACAAAGCAAACCCAGAAATCTCACAATCACTGACAGATAGCTATAAGAAAAGGAAACAAAAAACATTTTGATCACTTCTAAATTTAACAGTGATATTTTCTTGTTGCTGGATTTGAGAAAATAGAATTTACATTTGTCTGATTAGATTAAATGTAGTCATATACCTGTTTTGCCTGTGGTAAATAGCTCTAACTGCTAACATTGGTGCTGTGAGATTGAATGTAGTGTGTTCACTTTTATCCCAAGGGTCTTGCATTTCTGGGCATTTCTATCACAGATAAAAAAAAAAAAAAACCATAAAAAACCCCGACTATGGCAAACCTGACTGATAAACTGTTACCTATCTGAATGGAAATAATCATATCTTGTAGTTATAAAGTCACTTTTTTCATTCTGCAGGTACACAAAGATGAAGACAGCGACCAACATCTACATCTTCAACCTCGCTATGGCAGATGCACTCGTTACCACAACCATGCCTTTCCAAAGCACCGAGTACCTGATGAACTCCTGGCCCTTTGGTGATGTGCTGTGTAAAATAGTGATTTCTATTGACTATTATAACATGTTTACTAGCATTTTCACACTCACCATGATGAGTGTTGATCGATACATCGCTGTGTGCCACCCTGTGAAGGCTCTGGACTTTCGTACGCCTCTCAAAGCAAAGATAATCAACATCTGTATCTGGCTGCTGTCCTCATCTGTTGGTATATCAGCAATAGTTCTTGGAGGCACCAAAGTCAGGGAAGGTGAGTGTGAGCATTCAGTCTTTTTATTTCTCAACTGACAATAAATTGTAGGTTCAAATATCGATCAAACCTTCTTTATTCCTTCTTCAAAATTACATCTAAATTCCCGACATTTTGAAATATATAGTAGAACATCACAGTAAAACGTATAAATCATTTAAGCTCAGATGCCCATACCAAATAAAAGAACAAAATGCACTTTGGAGCACTGCCTGTGCTAGAATGAGACCATCAAAAACTACAAGCAGACAGCGGGGGAAAATTATCAGGAGTTTAATCACGATGGGCAAATCTAGAATCAGTTTGGGTTGAAACTTGAAATGTGGGCTTAAGGTTCTTTTTGTAGATGTTGTGAGAGTAGGTCTAATGAAATCCCAAGAGCAGAAACTAGAATTATTGTGAGTTTATTATTACCATCTTTTTCACATAACTTGAAGGCATGGTGAAGAAAGGAAAAATTAGTGGCTGGAAAGAGAAAATTAATGTAAATTATATATGACAATATCTCAAGATCATATTTAGAAAAGGATGGCGATTTATACAGAAACCTGGAAAAGCTGAGAATAAGGATTATCACAGGAAATGGAAATTCAGACTATGGCAGGGAAACAGCTACAAGAACACAAAGTCAATGAAAACTGTATGCAGACAATGTGTAGGCTTTGCTTGGAATGCCTGTTCCATGAAGGACTGTGGATTTAGCTCCCATAGCTCCTGACTCATTACCCTGCTATGGAGTTAATCTAATTTTGGGATGTTCCTTGAGAAGAAAGGGAAGAAGCATTTTCACACACATGTGCTTCATGCCCACAGGTGTAAGTGGAGTGCAGGGGCATCTTGGTGTCTTCAAAAAGCTGAAGACTTCTGAAGGTGTCCTTGGGTTGGGGTCATCCCATTCCTGGATGGCTGGATAAAATACAAGGCATTTATTTGGTAGAAGTCTTGTTTGAGATGTAAACAACCTTTTGAAAAATTATTCGTAATTTCCTGCACTATCAACCTTTTCTATTTAGAAAGGTTTCATTCCTCTTGAGACAAATGTTTACCTAAGGGCACTGTTTCATCTGGCAGACAACAAATGCAGTATGTTAAGCTGTTTGACATAGACCAAAGTGAAAAATCATTTCAGTAACAGCTGCTCGAGGGCTGATAGATTTGGCTGAAGATATATAGATTTTGTTCTTGCTGTTAGTCCTCTGTTATGCAGGTGACAGAGAAGTCCTCTGGAAGCCCTTCTTTCAGTGCTTTGCAGGATCACGTGTCCTGGGCTGCAGTGCTGTAGCACTTCTCCCCAGTAAAGTTTTGACAGGCTCTACAAAACAAGGTCGACCTGGGGGAACATTAACTTCAGGCATATTTGGAAGAATGTCTTGCCACATATGAGATCTTGAAGGCCATGGGACACTGGCTCAGGCAGGTGTTTTATTGGAGCCTGCTCAACTAACAGAATATTCCTGTCATTCAGTGTCAGCAGCACGTTTAGATCACGGGGATCCTCTGAGGCCAGCAATGATTAAATGTCTTTTCCACACCACGTAGAAGGCAGCCCTTTTTTATAACTTATGAAACAGAGACCAGCAATACAGAACACAGCTTGGCTAAATGAGGTTGGAAATATTGGCAGCTGCTTGTCAGCTGCTACTGTTCCTCCCTGCTTGTCTGATCCGAGGTCTCTCTTGAGCATTTAGTGTCAATTACCTTGTCTGGTGCGCTCACGAATTGCGCTGATAAATGCTGAAGTGGAAAGGTGAGGATGCTCCCCTTGCCTGACAGCTGGAGCTCAGGCCTGAAACTTTATGTCATGTTGGTTAAAACAGTTGTTGTTTATATGCTTCAGGGCCTCTGTTGGATTCACATTTAAGCAACAACTGAACAGCAAATGGGAAGTGATTATACTTGAGGTTCCCTCACCGTGCTCAGTTAATCCATTTTGTTATTACAGCTCAGAATTGCTCCCAGGTGTGTCCTTTTAGATAGATTTTTCCAGCAGAATAATTTTATACCTGTGCAAATTTTCCTGCTCTGGCCTTAATGGAGGTTTTCTTGCTGAAGAATTGTTCAGCTATCAAAAAAAAATAAAGGTATAAAATTAACTATTCATATTGCCAGGAAGTATATGAAGGGTATGAAAGTGACACAATCAATAATATATATATATATATATGTATATATAATGTATGTTTCCTAGATCAATATTAAATGGTAGTTTATCAAGGGCATTATAAAATATATTTACACCAAATATCATATAGAATTCAGTGTTTTTCCTTAAATATATCAATGCATTTGGAATATTTGGCTGTCAAAGTGGAATATGTCAGTATGAACTCTGAAGATTATGACACTATTCGTAAGTTCTGCAACTTTTCAGACAGTAAAAATAGNTGACACAATCAATAATATATATATATATATATATATATATATATAATGTATGTTTCCTAGATCAATATTAAATGGTAGTTTATCAAGTGCATTATAAAAAATATTTACACCAAATATCATATAGAATTCAGTGTTTTTCCTTAAATATATCAATGCATTTGGAATATTTGGCTGTCAAAGTGGAATATGTCAGTATGAACTCTGAAGATTATGACACTATTCGTAAGTTCTGCAACTTTTCAGACAGTAAAAATAGAATATAAATTGGATTTTATTATGTTCCATTTCCAAAGTTCCAGAAAATTAATACAGTGTTGTGCATTATGATCAGATTTTCTATTGACTGTTTCCTACTTGTAAACTGGGAAAATGTAAATGGATTCCATCAAGTACTATGCTATGGCATTACATATATCAAGTGTAATACTTTAATATTAATGACTTTAGAATAAGATTTTCCATAGAAAGTAAACTGCAATGAGATGTAAGATAATAATTAAGTTTGGATTTGATAATTTAGAATTCTAAAAAACCACTGCTAACCACAAATTATAGCATAATATGTGAGGATGACCTAATAATTTTGATAAATATATGAAATTATGTTGGTAGATCTGAAGAGGCCATTTCTTCTGGAAGAGAGTTTCATTGAGTAGCTGGATGTGGTCTGGAGCAGCCATCCCTGATCACACTTCATTTTCATCCCACACATCTGGAGGCAGCTTTACTAATTTAGATAATATAGCTGCATCCTGATTTTATGTCATGTCTGCTAAGCCATGATCTACTACAAATAACAGTAATAATTGACAGGAAAACTTCTTTGAAGATGATTGTTGGCATTTCTAGAATGAAATTAACTGGAAAAAAATATGCTTATGAAAACCTACATCACAAAGGATTTAGATAAGTTCACTGAGTGTCAAGTCACACTCGTGCTGTCATCTGAGTATCCTGCATCAGCCTAGAAAAATGTCTTTTCCTTTTTCAGCTTTCAGAATTGTACATATTATTTAAAATAAAACCCAAAAAATATTTAGCTTTTTTAGCTGTAAATGTTTTCTATTAAAATGTTTCCATATTCAATATTGTCCAGTAACAGCTTTCTGATATCTAACCATGGAAATGTGTGTATGGCACTACAACGATAACTTACTCCCCTAATTGCTTTTCCAAACAAATTCTCTGCAATATCTTTTTGTTTTGGGAACTATTTTTATAGCAGGGAAATATGGCATGATTTTTTTTCCTGATGTGTCCTGATGGAGACAGATATGAAAAAGTGATGTGCAGGAGTATACTGAATCATTCCACTCCAATGAAAAACAATATATAATAATTTGTAGAGGAATGACTATCTCAGTAGGGAAAATGATAAAAAAAATCCAAAGAACTTTACAGGATAAAATCTAAGCTACAATTCAGAGTGAAAAATCCCCGTGTTTCCTTGATTTATCTTCAGTAGAGTTGAACTACTGACAGTAGTTGAAAATTTACCCTTTCTCTTGCCTTTTCATTTATCTTGTTACTTATTTTTCCATATGTTTTATATGCTGGAAGGCTCCAATGAGGTCAGCAAATGAAACCTCAAATATTTCATTCCTTAGCTGGCTCCTGTCAGATGAAATATTTCTGCTAAATACATTCAAGTGACAGCCTGTGGCTCTGAATCCTAGCATGGGTGATGGGAAAGGGGGTGGGCTGATCTCTGTGGCCCAGATCCTGCAGGCTCTGCACAGGCTGCATATTTCAATGGCATATTTGAAAAAAGAGTAGCTTCCATTTGACTCCATGCACACATGTATTTTATTTGCTTCTATTTAACAGAAAAGAAGATGTTTCCTTGGGTTTCTCTGAATGTAAACAACTGTGTGTGCCCTAGTTATGCTGTAAAGGGCACATGGGAAAAGATTATTACACAATTATCATGTATTGGCAAAATTTTCTTACTATCAAAACCTCCTACAGCTTCTACCATTCATGTTATCAAAAATCTTTCTCCACCCACAGACAAAAACATATGTAGTTTGATAATAATGATGAAATTTCTACTTTGCTGAACATAGTACTCAGTCTGGTTTTAAATCACAGTGAGATTCAAATAGAAACAACTTTACAGATTTTGTTTTTGTGCTCTGCTTTTTTAGGTCCTCCCATGGGAAAGAAATTTCATACAATATTTTGCATTTGAAAAAGCTCAAATCTCAGTAATTTCTAGACACAGCTGCATAAAACCAGTTTCAATGGTAACTGAAAACTTCCTTGGAGTGATTTAATGATAACTCCATTTATTAATATCGCACTACATGCTAATCACTTTTCCTAGGTTACACTATGATAAAGACATTGTTTAGAATATCTAATAACAAAGCAATTTTCTTCTTGCTTCCTTCATTTTTAGATACTGCTAGCACTGAATGCTCCTTGCAGTTTCCAGACAGAGATTATGTGTGGTGGGACATCTTCATGAAAATCTGTGTCTTTGTCTTTGCGTTTGTTATTCCAGTTCTCATTATAATTGTTTGCTATACTCTGATGATTCTGCGCCTGAAAAGCGTACGGCTTCTCTCCGGCTCTCGGGAAAAAGATCGAAACCTGCGCCGCATCACCAGGCTGGTGCTTGTGGTTGTGGCAGTTTTTATCATCTGCTGGACTCCTATCCACATTTTCGTGCTGGTTGAGGCCTTAGGGGATGTGTCCCACAGCACTGCTGCCATATCCAGCTATTACTTCTGCATTGCTTTGGGTTACACCAACAGCAGCCTCAACCCAATCCTTTATGCCTTTTTGGATGAAAACTTCAAGAGATGCTTCAAGGACTTCTGCTTCCCCTTCAAGATGAGGATGGACAGGCAGAGCACCAGCAGAGTCAGAAACACTGTGCAAGACCCAGCTTACATGAGGGAGGCAGGTGGGGCAAACAAACCTGTATGACTAGTCGTGGAAATGTCATCTTACTGTCCTCAGGAGAGAGAGGAGTCCAATGACCTAGGACTGACACAGATTACAACTGCAGTTTGAAATCGGCTCACCCAGACAGACATTTCTGGAATATTTCAGAAATCCCAGCAGTTTGAACTAAAGCAAGTTTATTATTGATAAACAAGAATCTCCTGAAAATCGGCTCAGATGAAAAGGACCTGGATCTCCTGAAAATCGGCTCAGATGAAAAGGACCTGGATGACGGTCAGATTTTGGCACCATGTCTGTTGTACTTGAGCCAGCACTAAAACACACTTTTGCAGAGCAAAGAGATAGTGTTGCACCAGGTGATTCCGAATAAGATTAGTTCTGGTTCTTCCCTTTACAATATGTAACATTGTAAAAGGCAACATTTGGTCATAAAACTGAGCTATATCAGAAACTGAGCTATATCAGAAATCTGCCAGCGGTAATTGCTTCTAAAGTACAGAGTTTGACAACTTGATCCCCTTTAACAGTGAACAATTTTAGATTTCTGTGAACAATGCCAGAACTATAATCAATATTGTCCTCAATTAATATATCTGTAACCCTTGTTTGTGCTGTGAAAATTCGATTTAAGCATGATCTAACTACACAGCAAAGTGTTTTTATTGTGTCTGTGTATGGTAAAGCCTTTTGGCATTCAAAAATACTGGAATTTAATGAGAATTGTTATCACATGTTTAATCACCTCTGTGTAATGTTTTGCAAGAGTGATTCTCCAAGGTGGTTGTTTCTTTATTGAGTCTGAATAACATAATATGCATTTTCAGAGTGTATATTGAACAAGAGCCTAGAAAACTTCAAATGCTTCACTTGTTACAAAATGGATGAAAAGTCGTGTTACATTCACTACATGAAGGAAACACTCATGTGTAACTTGTTTTCCTGGACATTATGTAAGCAGACTGAAATAAATATTTGACAAATTAGAAACAAGGGAAGTAGCACATGAACTAACTTGATGGATACAATGGAAATTAAATATTACTGGATGCTTTAATGGCATTTGATGGAAAAAGTTCCTGGCTTATTGATGCTGATATATTTTCTTTGATACAGTCCTATGACTTCAGTAATTTTCTCTGTTTTCCTGTGAAGATGGAGGTGTCAAGGCACAGCTAAATAAGTTACTAGCTTGCTGAAGGTAAGTTTATGGTGAAACAGAGCCTAACTTCCAGTCTGTAGACTTTTGTCTTCCTGATGTTATATATTACAACTCCCACTACTGCTGTTGCTGAAATTTGGAAGAATGCTCTCATTATCTTCACCCTGAACACATACACCATATATCTTCTTGTTAATTTTGTTCTTTATACAAAAGAAAGAATAACACAGCTGCCTTCATTTCATGGAAAATTTTCTCAGAAACATTGGTCTGATAGGACCAATCTGATTTGGTCCTATCAGACCAAAAAATGCCTTATGCACACCAGTATAAATAATGAGTTTTTTCTTGGACTAGCTGGCAGTCCAGTTCCTGTGGAAGTGCTGTAGAAAGTCAGCTTTCTGCAGGTCTTCCATATACTTTATCATTAATACAATCATGTATGTCAAATATTTTTCATATCAGGTTGATAAATGTTGTTGAAATATTCAAGATAACTCTTTCTGGACAAGTCTAGCACTTTCTGATTGTTTCTACATGAAGAATGATTATCTGACCTGAGGATGCTTGCTTTACCTGGGGAAGTGAATGATACTCACCAACTGCTGAGTCTCACCTCCTATTCTGTCATTCATTCATTTTTTTAAACATGCATCCACCATTCTAAATTAAGTCCTGACCTTTAAATGGACACAAAAAGAGAATGCTTAAGATAAAAGTTCAAAATCCAAGGTATTTATCAAGTTAGGAGCAAGTAAAATGGGAAAGAACTAGAATCTAATGAACTATTTTCATTCAAAATAACCTATGTTCCTGTTCATGACTTACCATTTGCATATGTAAGTCTGTGCTTGAATAGGGTTTTTGTTCTACACATTATGTGCAATGCTTTGCATTGTAATGAAAAATCAATGTTCTTAATTTGCAAAAAGGAGGCTTCTAATAATATTTTTGAAGTTTATGTTTTTAAGAAGAAGATCATCATTTCCATCACAGTGGGAGGAAATTATAACTTCCTAACAATTAATCTTGCAAAATGTTATAAGAATGTGTCCTAAAGGTTTATTTCTATCATGGAACTGTAACAGCCAAATTAGTCTGAATGCAGTAGAAATGTATCTTGGAAGTTTTCTTGTCAAATTGAGCAGCTTACTACACTTCACTGAAAAACAGCAGAAAACCGACCAACATGAGAAAGTACATTAAAAATGATACTATGGTTTTGTTCACAGAATCTGCTTCTAGGTGACTGGATTCCCATTGCAAAGCACTTCACTTTCTTTGTAACTCCAGGCCAGTGACTTGTCTTCTCTCTTGTGCTGGCTCCAGGAGGCAGCAAGAGGTGAAGGCAGGGTAGGAGCTGCCTGGCCCAGGAGCAGGTCTGGGTGGGGAATGGGGCAGCAGGGACAGGCTGAGCTGTCCCATGGGCCCTGGAGGATGGCAACATGGGGCAGACACAGGCAGGCAGCCTGGGAATTAGTTGTACTTGCTGCAACCACTCTTACCTCCCTTTCTTTTTGGAGGTTCCAAAAATTTAATACTGCAAAAGCATGGTTGTGGACCTGCTTGTGGGGCTAAATTCCAATCAATCAACTAGTGTGGATAGCTAATGTGTCACTTTCTGTGTTTCTGGTTCTTTTAACTGAGAAATCTTTTATTTGGAAAACATACTTGGTGTTCTGGTTTGGGACAGACCAACACATGGCAGAGAAATGGTGCTCAGATGCTGAGAAACCCCAAGTTTAGTTAATGAGCAATATCTCAACATGACGAGAAATTCAGAGGAAAACTGAAAATGAAATTTTTGTCCTGTGAAAGGCAAAGGGAAAACACACCAATTGGAGCCAGAATTCCTCTTGGTTCTGGTAAATTAATGTAGTCTTTGCAAAGGAGACAGGGAGATTGTGCTGGGACTTTTTTCCCCTTAATTGCTTATCAACTCTTAATCAAACATAATCATTGTAAATATGGCTGTTTTCTTCCCATTAAAGTTTTTTTCCTCAGAAAAAAATGTGGATTCAGCAAAAATGATTGAGTTTGTGATAACTTATGTAATCTGTCAAATAAAAAATGTAATTGTGCCTGGATAATTTTTAACTGTATCTTACAGGTGTGCAATATAATACAGTGAGTACATCTATTCAATGCCAGAATGATAGACTGAAAGATATTTCAACTGAGTGAATCAAAGTGTTTTGGCTTGGGTTTTTCTTTTTGTTTGACTCATGTGGCTTGGGATCTGTTGCTGCATAAAACCCTGACATGCAAGGTGGAATGATCTCAGACTGCAGATTTTGATCACTTAGTTAAAAGTGTTTTGATGTCCAGCTGTGTGGCTAATGCAAGAGAGTGTGCAAGCACTGGGAGCTGCTTGCTGGAGGGAAGCAGCTGAGAGCAGGAGCTGCTTTTCCTGCTGTGTTGAGCAAAACTTGTCTCACACTGTGTGCAAGGGCTGCTCAGCTTTAGGTTACACCACTGTTATTTCACCCCAGCTGGCAACAAAGAGCAACAGAATTGCTTTCTCTCTGCCCCTCCAAAAAACTTGTGGGTTGGGGTAAACAGTTTAATAATAGAAACAAAGGTAAATATACTAATATTAATACTATTACTAATACTATTAGTAATAAAAAGGAGACAGAAAAATAAAACACAAGACAGACACCTGATGCCCAATACAGTCACTCACCACCCACTGGGCAATGCCTGGCCCATCCCAACAGTGCCTGGCTCCTCTTGGCCAGCTCCTCCCAGTTTATACACTGAGCATGAAATCCCCTGGCATGGAATTCTCCTTTGGCAAGACTGGGTCAGCTGTTCTGGCTGTGCTCCGTCCTGTCCTCTTGTGCACCTGCCTCTGCCAGAGCATGGGAAACTGAAAAGTCCTTGACAGGGGTAAGCCCTGCTTAGCCATAACCAAAACATCAGTGTGTTATCAATATATTCTCTTACTAAATCTGAAACACAGCACTGCACCTGCTGCTCAGAAGAAAATTAATGATAACCCAGCTGGAATCCGGACAACCATTTCTGTAAAATAATCATGGAAGTTAGCAACATGTTCAGTCTGCTTTCCCTCCAATGTTGATTTTTAGTTGGCAGCCAATACAAGTTCTCTTATTCAGTTTCCAATTCTGTTAATACCAATGGCAACATCTCAGATGGGCTTAGGGATCTACAGAAGGGAATACCCATCTCCTCCACCAAACAAGCCCTGGGGCAGACTAATGGCTGCAGGAATCTAGGTTGCTACTTCCCTGCTAGTAGGAATATCAAAAATACCTACAGCTTTGTATTCCACTGCAAATTTTTAGCAAACCCTGTAGTAAGTCTCCTGGAAGTATTATTGTCTATTAGAGATTTAATGGTGTGAAGACTTGATAGTGGGTACATAGTATGAGAGAAAATGGTATTGACAGTGACAGCAGTTGCTTAGGAAAAGTGTATAGAAGCCAGGAGATATGAAAATAGAGGTTATGAGTACTTGTGCACCTATGTATGGGTGCACAAAAGAGCTCTTTTTGCTTTTAATTTATAAACTCTGATTTTATGTATTTATACTTTATATATTATAAAGCAACTGATTTATCTTCAAATTAGCTGAAATGCATTCTAAAAGCTTTGAAAAACAAACAATTTAGAGGGTCTCAGTGTATGGAGATAAAGTATACAACCCTGGTACTGAAGTACTAAACACTTGGCAGAGTGGGAGAAAGGTGGAAGGCAAAAGGAGAGTTTGGAAACTACTGTGAAATACTGGAGACTTTCTTGGTAGAGGCCACCATGTCCTGGAAGAAAAGTACTTATTACTGCTGATGCATTTCCTCTCTCTCTCATTAAAGTAAATACTTAGCTGTCTGTCTCCAAAACAGCCACTATCATTTTTAAAATCCTTTCCTGTACAAGAAGCTTTTCAGAAAGCAACACCAGGAAGCAGTCTTGAAGGCAGTCTAATGATAGACCTGCAACTAAATCTTGCCCTTCAGTAAATGCTTAGTATGGGCAAAAAAATCAGTTGACTATATTTATCTTCTATTTCCAGATATCTGAAAGACAGTTTTGAAAGTCTGCATCTGTTGGACAAATATTTGATTGATCAATGAAAATACCCTTGTTTTGTGAAGTATTGTACTGTAATGTACTTGGCAAAATCACTGTTAATTAGCCCTGGGAATGACAGGATGCATTTTAGGGATATGTACTTCCTGTCTTCCAGAAGAATAATATTTTTATGTCCAAAACTGCCCTAATTGAAAAATTCAGAAAAAAAGTGGCATTAATATGCTGCCATTTGTAGCAGGTAAGCTGGTATTTTTTACTCTTGGAGCACTTTTTTCCTCAGTCTGATATTTCTTATCTCTGTTTTGTGTCATGGTGCAAGAAGTGTCTGGAGTGGACAGCATAGAAATTAGGCTTACCTAGTGTATCCTTCCCCCTCTTCTTTCAACTTCTGCTTGAGTTCCAGTCTTCTTTTTTTGGTGAAAAAAAATAACAAAAAAAGACATAGAAATTATGTAGGCATAAAACTGTTATCTGTAAATCCATATTATGTTTTTTCTTCTTTTTTTTTTTCTTCCATTTTATTAATTCCTATATATGCCTAAAACTCAGAGATTACCTCCAGCTATATGAATCACATTAAAATATGGTGGTTTTGCCTTATGGGATCTGTCAGGTGTTACAATTCTGCCCCATATGTAAGTATGCACATACAGTGCTCCCTGATATGGAATTTCGCTTTTCTTGTCTGACAGGGCAAAGTGACATTTAGCCACTCTACTGCACTTTGCAGTTGATTCTTAATTGTGTTTGAGCATTTTAAAAGTGTTTTGTTGTTGATAGTGCCATAACCCATGTGTTCAGACAAATTGATTCCTCAGAGTGGCGGCCATAAAAGTGAGAAGTAATTATAATGAAAATAATAGGATGACATAGAATTTTATGAAAATAATATTTTTCTTCACAAAATAAGACTTTAGTGTCATTTCATTCACTTAATGAAAATAAAAGCATATACTGTCTCTGGGATCAGGGGGACAACAGAAGACTTCTCACCCCAGGAGACCACTTCAGTTACAGCCATGGGCTTTATTTGGTTTTATACAGTGAAAAACAAAAGCCTTTTTATTTAAATCTGCAATTTCCATATTCAACAAGTCTGCAGCACAGAGGACTTTCCATGTGCATTTTCACAGTGCTTTCAGCTCAGCAATCGAGACAAATTTGAACCTTATGTGGTAGGACCCAGATCAGGATTCCAGCATGGTGTATGTGTGCTGTGTCCCCAAGTTAATGCTTTCACTACAATGCTATTTGCTTCTGCTTGAACACCAAATGTAGCAGCTGCAACTGCTCTTGATGTTGAAGCCCAAGAAGCTTGTGGGAGAGGTTTCCAGACCACAACTCTCAGGCAAAAGAATGAGCTAAGCAAGGAGTTGTTTGGGTTTGTCACAGGCTTGGCATTAAAAGAACCCTAAAATTTTGAACATGTATAGGCCTATAGGTTTCTGTAGTACTAAATGGCAGCTGGGCAAAGCACAGAAAGTGTGCTAGTGCTGTAAAAGCTTCTGTTAAATTCTGCCTATTCTTTAAAGAACAGCAGACCTTTCTCTCCACAGGCTTTGTACTAAGGGTAATTGCTCTATATGTGACAGAAACCACATTTCTGATTTCACTCTGATAGATGAATTTTAAACAGAGAATAAAATACAGTCAAGTCACATAGACCTAATGATAACCCCATGAAGATCACAGCTGCAACTCAAATCCCATTAGCATCAGATAAATAATACAGAGAGAGCCCTTTGTATGACCTCACCTGCTTAACTCTTCATATCAGTTCTGGACAGAAGCAAACAAATTTGGAATATGATACATATGTAATAATATACCAGAGTAGGTTTGCTCATACAACCACTGTACAACATGTATAACATCTTTTTTTTTGTTTCTTAATTTGTATAGGAAAAGGTTGTAAGGTTTTAAAGAGTGATATTTCTCATTTATGTGGCTTAAAAAAATTTGACAAGCATTATGTTGTTCTGTAGCAAGTATTTCTCATTCCTTTACTCAGATTTGATTGCCAATATAATTAATTCCCCTGAGTCAAATCTGTTTTGCCTGTGCCAATAATTGCTGAGTGTTCTTTCCCTGTCCTCACCTTGACCCACAAGCCTTTTGTTATGTTTTGTCTGCCCTGCCCAGTAGAGGACAATGATAGAGTAGCTTTGGTGGGCACCAGGTGTCCTGCCAGGGTCAACCCACCATGGGAGATTTGGCTGTTTGCTCTTGTTTGGGAGCATATGCCATGCCAGAAGATGCTATAGGAAAGTTTGGAACAGGCCACAGGCTTTGCATATCTCTTCTGTTGATGTATATCCACTATTTACTAGACTTTTTTTTTTTATTTTTCAGAAGAAAACACATATGTTTTATTTTAGCTCTACCGCCTATTTTTATTGCTCTTAAAGTCTTGGAAAAACCTCAGGCAAGGGCCTGGAGAGTAATTTTTTTTAAAGTGATTGCTTGGGTGAAGAGGTCTTCATGAGATGAGCATTGTGGAATTAATTTCCTCTCCCCTACAAACAGAAACATGGGTTAAAATCTGTCAGAGAGAAAAATATTTATGGGTTATTACGATATTAGCAGAGATTTATGAATTAGTGAGCTGTCTCCTGTCGTGATTTGATATGAATATTTCACACATCCTGGGTATTTCAGCCTTGGAAGAACCCTCTGAGTAATTGTTTTAACAAATGGAGGAAAGGAATGGAAATTTGTTACTTAGCAGGGAAGGAATAGGGAGCTGAGGAAAGTTGTCTTATTTATTAATAGAGATGATCTGAATATGGATTTCCTTCCAGAAAAACATTATGATGGATGGAGTGGAAAAAAAAGAGGATAGGAAAACACAGTTTTTTCTCTTATTTTTTGGAGGAAAATGGGATCTTGCTGGTGGCCTGACATACTGGCACTCAGCCTCTGAGATGAGGATGTGCCTTCAGAAACTTCAATATTATCTGTCTCTTAAAAGATATATCTGAAAACCATTCAATCTAGCCTCTGAGGAATCACAATATTATTTGCAAGGACAGAGAAGAGCACATATATTAGCAGGGTGAGATAACCAGTCTTTTCCCTGTTGGTGTTTTCCACAAATTGCACCAAACTGCAAACTGAATGCACTACTTGGGAAATTTCTGCTTTATGGTGTTAGTCTGGCATGAATTTGCCAGATGGTTCCTTCCTTACCTTCTGGCTGCACTTGCAGCTCAGAAAGCCAACTGTATCCACGGATGCACCAGAAGGAGAGGGGTCAGCAGGTTGAGGGAAGTGATTCTCCCCCTCTGGAGAGTGATTCTAACCCCTCTCCCCCACCTGGAGTGCTCAATCCTGCTCTAGGATCCCCAGCACGAGGAGGATGTGGACCTGTTGGAGAGACTCCAGAGGAGGTTCATGACTATGATGAGAGGGCTGGAGCACCTCTCCTATGAGGACAGGCTGAGAGAGTTGTGGCTGTTCAGCCTGGGGAAAAGAAGGCTCTGTGACAGCCTTCCAGTACCTAAAGTGAGCCTACCAGAGAGCTGAGGAGGGACTTCTTACAAGGACATGGGGAATAGCTACTGAAAGAGAATAAGTTTATATTAGGTAGTGGAAAGAAGTTCTCTGTGGGGGTGGTGAGGCATTGGAACATGTTGTCCAGAGAAACTGTGGATGCCCCATCCCTGGATGTGCTCAAGGCCAGGTTGGATGGGGCTCTGAGCAACCTGGTCTAGTGGAAGGTGTCCTTGCCCATGGCAGAAGGGTTGGACCTAGTTGATGTTTAAGGTTCCTTCCAACCCAAACCATTCTAAGATATTGTGTTTCTATAGCATTAAAGAAGGATTCATATGGGAATAAAATAATTTCTCCTTAAGTGGTCTTAGATTCCTTCCATCTGGATTGTCATTTGTAAACCTTGCATACATTCCTAACATGTCCTGTGCTCTCAGTGTGAAGGCTCTTTATATCAGTTTTGCTCAGTACATATTCCTGCTAGTTAGCAATTCTAGAAAACTATTATCTGATGTCATGCTTCAAAATGTACCTGGTGTTTAAGGTCAGTGAGAAATTAGAAGGTTAAATGTGCTGTTTGATATGTATGATGGGTTAAGAAGTGTTGTTATTTTCCATCTGCAGTGCCACTGCCTCTATGGTAGAAAGACATTGATTTTGCTAGAGCAACACTCCAAATTGACATGATGAATATTACAAGCTTTTGTGGGTTTTGATGAAATATTTTCCAGTTCAACTTTCTTCATTGTCCTTGGTGGAGACAAATACACTTGTGTAGCAAGTATAAGGGGAATTTCCCTGTAGATATGCAAAAAAGGCAGATAAAAAAGGTCTTTGACTGGGAGTTATATCCAGAATTTCCCAACTTAATAAACAAGTTAAACTGGATGCATTAGGCCTTCTTGCAGATTCCCTCAGCACTTTCCCCCTTGCCAGCTAATCTCATCCCTTCCTTCTCTCCCAAGCAGACACAAGATTCTGTTTGTTTCCACTCTACACAGATGAGCTGTATGCAGTGAAACCAAGCCTTCATTAAGCATATGCTTAAATGCTACACTTGTTTTTCACATCTGATAAATGTTCACTTTCTGATTTTCAATTTTCTGGTTGACAGCTTGCCAGAAACTTTCTTCACTGGAAACTAGCTTATTGCTAATTTTGACAGCTGACAGAAAAAAAAGTTCCTGCCTGTGCTTTTATTTTTGTAAACAGCAAACAGAGCTCACCACATCCCAGCAACTAGGATACAGTGATGCCCTAGGACACTGCTGTGAGAGCTGTACTCATGACTGGGAAGCATTGTTTTGTCAAAACTGAAATTCTTTTTCAATGATTTTGCTTTAATAAAACTTTTCTAGGGGAGGCTTCTTAGGGTGAATTTTTAGTGAAAACAAACACAACAACCTCCAGAAGGGCTGCAGTTTAGGTGCTTACCATGGATGAGGAAGAGGAGGAGGAGAGAGAGTTTAGAATGGCTGAAAAGGGGTGTTCACGGACTGTAATGTGGATCTCCCATGTCCTAGATAGTACCTCCATCTCTGGTTGAAACAAAACATTTTGGCACTCAATTTTGAGTTGTACAGACCTCACTTCTGGATAGATGTGAGATCCAGGAATGGCTCATGCCATGGTAGAGATGATCTGCATGGAGGGCTTGAGGCAAGGTATGTTCTTGCAAGAGGCTGTGGAAGCAGGATAGCCTCTTAGCTGTGTTCCTGAGAAAATGGGCCCTACCCAGGCAGTGTCAGAGCTGCTGTTGGACCCAACACCAAGGCCATGGATGGTACAAGGCAGGAGAGAGGCCATGACAGCACTGCAAAGAAGTGTGCTACAGCTCTGCTGGAGAAGGAACTCTAGTAGGGAACCAGCTGGATGAGTGTCTCTCAAAGCATGGGAGGCTTTTCAGGTTTGCATTTGAAGATTTTTCTTTACCTCCCTGAACATTTTCAAGTGGTCTTGGTTTTGTTGCTTCAAATTGAATTATTGTTTTTCAGGCAGCCTGAGCAGCTGCTCTCAGCTGAAAAGAGCTATCCTCTTTTTACAATTCTTCATTTCCTTACCCTCTGCTTTGTTAATAAGAGTTCATGTAGGCAATATTTTGATTGATCTGGGGCTTGGTGTAAGAGTTCATGTTTCAAGATATCACATGGCAAACCTCAGGGTGTTTGGCATAAGTGAATGAGCAGATGCTAGCTCTGTTCAACACCATATTGTTAATTTGCTTTAACAAATTTAAGTGAAGACAAATAGTATCCATGGGAAACTTGCATTGGTGGAAACTGGCTGTGAAAAGAATAAAAAGCTGGTAATTTTTTGCTCCCTTACAGAGCTTACAGTATAACTCTTCAAATAACAACACCAAGAGTGAAAGATGGTCCTGCAGGTATCCTGAACAAGCATTTGGAAAACTGGAGCTTGCTCCCAGAAATTGCCGCAGGTATTTGTTTTGAGATCAAAGAGATCAGGTGGGCAAAATTTGCAAGGTAGTTCCAAGCAAGATTAATGTAGAAATGCTAAGGCAGCTGACTCCTGAAGGAGTTGGGTGTTGGTATGTTTTAAAAGCAGCACTGAAGGCATATCGGCTTCTTCAAATGCCTTTAGAAAGATGGTCTATAGGACTTAAGTAATTTCACAGCTGTAATTGTGGCAGAAGAACTGCCTTAGTACAGGTCGGAGCAGGTTGGAGCAGGAACTCTCTGCCTGGAGTACATGGTTACTGGTCAGAAGTGTGAGCCAGGACCTAATGTGAGACACATGTAGAGAAAAAGTGTGTTAAAGCCCCTTTCTACACATGACAATTGTGTGTGACTTAGGTACTGCAGGGATGGGGAACAGGTAAGTGGGTTCCTAGAACACAGATCTGATGATTTAACGTCTGATGGTTCTTTTGTAAGCAATCCCAGTAAGTACTTTTGTTAGTACTAGATGTGAGTGCAAGGATATATCTATCATATGATGGGAGAAAATATGGTGAATGATGTGTTTACATAACCCTAATTCTGCTCAGAAGACTTATGGAGCATATATTCTGTGTGTTGGGCTGTGTTACAAAAACATTTGGAAAAAACAACTGAAATTCACCTCTTTAATTCATGTTTGAGACTGAAATGGTGCTAGAAAATAGCATGGCAACTTATGCAATTTTGGTAATTGAGATAAACAAATATGGTTTTGTTAATTTAATAAATTACTGAAATCAAATTTCAGTGTGTTTATCACGCAAGTTATTTACCTACCTTGATATTTCTTTAAAATGCAATAAGACACATCTCCTTCAGGGCTCCTTCTGGTGTTTATGCTTCCAAATGCTGATGAGTTATTTACTTTGCCATACTCCTTTTTTTTTTTTAAAGGCCTTCAAAAATCTCATAACTTCGTTGAAATTTTTGGCTCCTCTGCAGGCATTTCTGCCATACATTGTAGGTGCATGCAACAGTTCAGAAGGAGCATATGTCTGAACTTTGACCTTTCTGAGCATTGAGGTGGCTGGAGGAATATGTTGGGTAACCCTGAAGCCTTCTGTTGGTATGCTGTGGACCTTCATGGTTGACTTTGATATCATCTCTCACATGTGGCTTACCCTTCATCCAGTATATGAGAATTCTGGGGGAAGAATTAGAAGGCAGCCATTAGAAATTGGACAGTTTTTTGAGAAAACTTTCTTAGGAATGCAGGACTTAAAACACATCTTGTATTCCTTATCTCACTCTCAGATGGGCAGATGCAAATGTGGAGACAAGGATATAGGTAAGCTGATGGAAATCATGGTTTTGATGCATTGTAAATAATTGAAAATCACAGAAACACCTGTATTTGAAGTTGAATGTCTTATTTTCTTTAGAAGAATATTCTCTGTCAGCTCTGTAGACTTTACTGAACTTTCACTAAGAGGATAGGGTTGAATGCTTTTAAAAATGGGAAATGCTTTTGAACAAGGATACTGAGACTATGCTGAAAATACTGGAGTTTATAATGAGCAGTTCCAAATACCTCATACAGAAGCTACTCTGCCATCTTTTACATTGATCTCTTTGCTCTTGTGACCAATGACAGGACTCAGGGAAATGGTGTGAAGCTGAATAAGGGGAGGTTTAGGCTGGATATCAGGGAAAGGATTTTCACCCAGAGGGTGGCTGGGAACAGGCTCCCCAGGGAAGTGGTCACAGCACCAAATGGAACAGAGTTCAAGAAGCATTTGGGCAATGCTCTCAGGCACATGGTGTGACTCTTGGGGATATCCTGAGCAGGGCAGGAAGTTGGACTTAATGATCCCGTTGGGTCCCTTCCAACTCAGCATATTCTACAATTCTATGATTATTTGCTCTTAAAAAATTTACCTGATAGGGACCAAAAGATTATCAAAGAATGACTGGCAAACTCTCAGGAGCTAAATGTAGCAAAAACAAGAGCTAGTAAGAAACAGCTGCTAAGAAACACCTTAAACACAAACCTGTAGTTCATTACCAGAACTGTTGAGACTGAGGATCTTCAATTTTTTCTGTACCCACCTAAACCATCATGAATCTCCAGTCATGAAACNAAGTTGGACTTAATGATCCCGTTGGGTCCCTTCCAACTCAGCATATTCTACAATTCTATGATTATTTGCTCTTAAAAAATTTACCTGATAGGGACCAAAAGATTATCAAAGAATGACTGGCAAACTCTCAGGAGCTAAATGTAGCAAAAACAAGAGCTAGTAAGAAACAGCTGCTAAGAAACACCTTAAACACAAACCTGTAGTTCATTACCAGAACTGTTGAGACTGAGGATCTTCAATTTTTTCTGTACCCACCTAAACCATCATGAATCTCCAGTCATGAAACTATGTTAAAGTACTATATGACATGTTAATAAACAAATTCAAAACCACTTTTAACTTGCTTGACTTTTTTTGTGCTGGTTTTTATGGATTTCTGAGATGTAACAAAATTAGAGGCACATCAAAAGTGACTTCCAGATAGTGAAAAAACAACTGTTTATTGCTTTAGTTTTGCCACCCAGATTTTACATTTGCCAATAACTTATCCAGAACACTAGAAAAAATTTGTCCTGGTAATTTTTTTCCCAGGCTTATATCTTTCAAATTATATTTCAGGCTGAATTATAGGTATTATAACTGCAATGACATTGACTCATTTCTTCTTCTATTCAGCTTCTGTGCCAGAACATCTTTTTTTAAATCTTTATCCATTATGATAATTTATATCTCCTGACAAGTATTTCTTGCTCAAAACATTTATTTATACTTTGATGTAGGATTTTTTTCTGCTAAGACTTAGGCACTGTTAGCTACAACCTTTTCTGCCTGTTCCTTGTTCTTTACTTGGGCACTTCCATCCATGATCCACATCATTAGTGTTCTTGGGATACTGGTTTGATGAAGACAATAGTTAAGTTTCTCTTAACCCTTTCATGCTTTTTAATTATAAATTTCCTACTCTACTCAAGGAAAAATGTGAAACCTCACCAAAGGTAAAATGAGGCCTCAAAATAGGCAAAGAGAGTGGAATATGAGAGAGCACTATGATTAACATATTTCAAAGTCCTGGACTGAAAAGAAAACCAATTCACAGACTTGTGAGAACATTCCCAATATAATTCAAACTCTAAAATCTTTCTTCAGGATTTGAAAACTTTGCTGGTTTTTTTTTTTTTCTTTCCTAAGTAGAATATGGAATCTAGATGAATTTATGATTTTTCAAGAATAGTTGAATTTTATCGCTGTTCTACTGAGTAGTTCATCTTAGATTGCTGTAATTCAGTACTGTAAGTTGCTAATTTTGATTTATGTTGAATTCATCTTGACTGTTGGCAATGAATGCTAAAGACAAACATAACAAGTATAAGTACTGGAGTTTGTTTTTCCATACTTATCTCTTGCTTTTTTTAATATCACACTGAAAATACTAGGATGCTACTTTTTCTTCTGGAAAAATTCTAAATGCACAAATGTGCTACGTTACTACTGAAAAATGGTTATAGCTGTGCAACTAAAAAGGTAAGTTCGAGTGGAAGCTGGGGCATATTCAGGTTTTTTTGGGATCACTGGCTCAGGTTTCCTCAGGGGGCAGCAGAGGCAGAGTAGCTCTCACCTATCCGTGGGAGGCATGCATATCCCGCCTTTGCCTGCAAGAGCAGTCTAAGGAGGCACAGCCCCTAAGGTCAGCACCAGCCTTGTGTACTGAAGCTGAAGTGAGAGTACAGGGTACCCCAGGGATGCAAGGATCTCTGCTGCTCATGCCTAAAGAAGAAAGTGATTGTGTGCAAGCTGTCAGAGCCAGAGGACTTCTCTTGCCTTGCATAGTTATGCAGGTTGCCTAGGCAATTTGCAATTATTACATGTGTAAGAACAGCTGGCACTTCAATGAAATAAAATGTTTCAGTTTTAAATTACGTGGTTCCTTTTATTAATAGCATGAAATCATGGGTGAGCAAACACGCATTTATGAAGGTCTAAGTAAAAATATGATGGTATGAAAAGAATAAACATGAGAGGGAAAAATCTGAGCACATCTTTTTCAGCCAAATGATTTAGCAATACGTTTTTTGTGGGTTTTGCAATGAAGAACTTGCAAGAAGAGAGTCTAACAAGGGAAAAAGCTTTCCTCTCTTAAGACAAGGCAAACCTGAGTACCAGATAATTCTAAAAACTTCCAGCTGCCAGGTTGTGAAAATACCATGGCTTAACTTCTAGGGCTGGCATTTGCTACTGCAGGTGTGTCAAGAGAGGGATATGATTAAAAGGACTTTAACAGACGTGCTAATGATTTTTTGATCCCTCTCATACCAACAGAGATGATATCAATGTTACTGTGACTGAATTGCTGAAATACTACTCCACTCCTCATGACAGAGTGCAGTGAAATCTGGAAAATTTGACTTTCACATTGGAAATTTGCTTACCGAAACCCAATAGAAATGAATCAGTGTATTTTGCTGGGAGGAAATATTTAATTTTTGAATTTTACAATTGTCTCCTATAAAGACTGGCTGAGAGAGTTGGGGTTTTTCAGTTTGGAGAAGAGAAGCCTTCTGGGAGAGCTCGGAAGGGGGCTTACAGGAAAGCTGGGAAGGGGCTTTTGACAGGAGCATTATAGCATATAGCAAGAGGGAATGGCTTTAAACTCAAAGAAAGTCGTTTACATGAGATATTAGGAAGTAATTCTGTACTGTGGGGGTGGTGAGGCACTGGAACAGGTTGCCCAGAGGATCTGTGGATGCCTCATCACTGGAAGTGCTCAAGACCAGATTGGATGGGGCTCTGAGAACCTGTAGTGGAAGTCACCTCCCTGTGACAAGGAGGTTGGAACTAGATGGTCTTGAAGATCCTTTTCAACCCAAACAATTCTATGATTCTATGATTCTATGATTCTATGATTCTATGATTCTATGACTCTACATCTATGCTTTCTGTTGTATTAGAATTTTTTTTTCCTGTGACAGTGAGGATATAAATAAGCTCATATTTTGCCTGCAAAAAAAGTTGCGTTTTCAGAACCATTGTAATTTTATTAATAAAATATTAAAATCTGAAGAGACACTAAACAAGAAAAAAAGGACATACTTAAACAGATTTTTTTTGAGCTTGTGTACCGAAATGAAACACTTGCATACATAAGCATTTTTTATATACAAAAACACATGATTAATGAAATGTAGACTGGAAAACAACTCCTTAAGCAATTTCTCTGAAGAAAATTCTAGAGCTACAACAAAGTACTCACTCCATTTCACTGAGTGATGTGAGAAAATCCAGGGCATATTTATAAGCAGAACTTCTGCAAAATAAATTTATTGAATTAATTTGGTTTCCCCACATTAGAGAAGAAACATTGAGAAATTCAGAAGTAATTATTTGTGTGAGTGAACTTCAAAGAGAAAATGAAAAACTGTATGTGAATTTTATATCTGTAAAGGGAGTTTAGAAGCTGCTGTGGGATGCCTAAGGGGGACATGGTGGAGTTTATAAACTGTTTCTCTGCATATTGAATTTACTGAAAGGCTGCAAGTAGCCATAGCTTTTAAAAATGGATGTACATTAGAGTTGTAAAGAATTCCATGAGAAAATTACCTAAGGAATTTTGCTTTAAAAATATGAATTACTATTTAATGTAACTATTTTTTGATAGGAAATTGATTAAGATGGTGAGACTAGGCTAGATCATAAATTTGCAATATTTGGCAGTGACGCTCTCTGCTCTATTCACTACTTCATGACACACAAAGGAAGTGTAACTGATATCAAATTTATTTACAATTTAAGTTTGAAAGTTTTCTCTCAAGTCCCATTTGAGGGACACATTTGTGAGTGTGTTTCTTGCTCATTCACACCTTTTGACTTGCAACAGCACTGCTTCTTTATTTACAAGTCATTCTGATTCTGATCTCACATCAAGTGCTGTAAATAGGCGTTTTAGTTGGGCAATAATGTAAGAGAAATAAAAATCAATCTTCATTAAAGAGGTCAGTTGGATAGTTTTGTGTATTGGATGAGCCTATTGAGGTACTCTAATTGAAAGAAAGCAGTAAATAAAAGGAAGAAAAAGTTCTCTAGGGAAAGAAGGTAATCTGTTTTTTTTACAAGGAATTGCAAAGAAAAAAATGAGTATCTGATACTGAAGTAAAAGATACTTTAACCTCCAAGCATAATACCATAGAGCAAATCCAGATGAAGGATCAGTGTAGAGCATCTCATAATAGAAAGAATGGGTGCGTCCCACCTGCTTTTAATTGATAATGTATCAACAGATATTTGCCAGAACTGCTGCATAAACTTAAAGCTTCTGTTTTTAAGTCAGTACATTTCTTTGTTAGTTAATAACCTTTCTTTATTTGTTAATCCTTGTTTGTTAATCTGAGGCGTAGTTATTGCTAATTTGTTATCCTCTGGAAAACAAATATCATAAATCAAGTATTCCTTGTGATTTATTAAGTTTCTGAGAGTTTGCACTGTATAAAGAATATTGGATCTGACTTGACATTTCTTGTACATTGTTAAAATTCTTTCTGGGTTAATTCAAAGAAGCCCAGAGGACAAACTACATAGCATTCAGAGAGGAATATGAGAAAATGACTGTTTAGATTAGAGTGAACACCTACAGGGATTTCTTTTTCTTAGGGCTAAGACAGCCTTTATTTGGATTTGCCTAATTGACTTTGAAAATTATGTCATACCATATTGATGTCACTTGAATTTTGAATGAAACTGAAAAGTTAGAGACTTAATTCTGTTTAATAAATGTATTTAAATTTGTAGCTGGTTTATCTGATTTGAACTTAATTTCCTTACTAGTAATATGTAGTTCAGTTCTTTTTTAAACTGGTTGTGGAAAGTCAGCATTAGTTTCTGCTGAAATTGCTATGTAACATGCGTATTCATACAAGTTCCTAGATGACTTTGGAAATGCTTTTTTATCTCTGATACATACTGTGATATTTACAAACTGCAGTTTGTCAGCTTTCATCCTTTTCCCTACTATAAATGTAATTAATCCTGACATGAGTGTGAATTAGGAACTTTATTGCCAATATATTATGTTATTATTAAGTATGACAAAGCATTTTCTGAAGTCCTTAACCTCCTCTGTAGAGGCAATGACTTGTAGCAAAAACAACATGCATCTAATTCTAGAGCCTGTTGGTTTTCTATACACTTATTTCAGTTACCTTCATTGTAGTTCCTGCAGACACTTTTTTCCTGATGCTTATTGTTTTATCTTGATCTAAGCAGAATATCATGCACTCAGATCTCCACCTTTATTTTTTGCCCTATACTGTGCCAACTCCAGATCCATCTATAGGCCTTATAACTCCAAAATGCCCTCTGCATAATCTGATTAAGATCAGGGTAACTTCCATCTTGAGTTTTTTATGTTTACGTTGGTATGGATGTAACGAGAACAGGTTTGCAGCGGAGCAGCTCCGTCAGAATTGTTATTCGTTCATGACTTCACCTTTGTTTATACTTTCAAATTACAGGCAAACTTCAGTGCTTGCACATGAGCTTGTCCTAAATATCACCAGTTTCTTTTCCTCCATAATCCCCAGAAGTCTTCAGTATTTTCAGATCGTTTTGGCATCTCTAAAACTTGGCACTCAGGTCTCCCTGCCTGCCCTGGGCAGAAAGGTTTTCTTCGGGCTTGCACTCACCACTTCAAGATGAAGGAAGGGGTTAGAGGGAACAGAACTTGTGCTCTCCCTCTATCACATTTCCCATCAAGCAGAGCAGAACAGAGAGGCTCAGTGACATGCTCTCAGCACTCCATACTGAGCTGAAAAGATGTTAGACTATTTGGGGCATTCATTTATAAGTTTATTCAGTACAGACATTTTAAAAAAGAATGTTAACTCAGAAAAATACATTTTCAGGGTAGAAAAAATTATTTGTTGTGAGTTAACAAAAAGATTATAATGCTAAGTGGGAGTCAGAAGGGTTAAAAGTTTTCTTCTGTAACAGAGCTCTTCATTTGTCATGTAATTTACATTTTTGTTATTGCTAGATCTGGCATGACTATATGTTGCTTGATTAAGTTAGAGTGAAGTCCAAGATATATGCATATACTAAAGCATGAAAATGTAGTTCCAAAATGCCAGTTAGTTTAGTTCAAAACTGTTTATGGAAAAGGATTTTTCTCATTGAAAAATTGACACTTTGTTTTTGAGTTATGAAATTATCCAAGTATCTGATTTCAAATTTTTAAAAATAAAATAAATTTGGGAATAAAATGGCTTTTTATTATGAAATATGCACTTTGGTTCATCTTTCCTGGTTGTATTTATTTAAATATAACTTTTCAAATTCAAATGGTACTTCTAAGATTCTTCAGTAAACAGTGGAGTAGACCTTCAGGGAGGTATTTATTATTGGAATCTGCAACCAGTTCCAAGAACTGTGACATAAGTCACTTGCTCAAGCATGAGTTTCTGGAAACAATCTATCTTTTATATGGTTTAAAAAATGATCTTAAGACTTAGTTGTTATTCCTAACATACAGAAAAAAACCCCCAGACTCTCCTACAGAAAAATCCTTAACCAAACCCAGCATAAAACATTTTATTTAGACAATTTCAAATGTAAATAGGAATTCAGTCAATATATTTTAAAGTATCTAAATAGCATAGTTGATTTATGTGTTTGAGATCCCACAGTGTTGGCTGCACGGGGAGTTTAAGACACTGTTGTTATGGTTCCAGATATACAGATTTCTTTATTCTTGACACCATTGGTGAAAAGAACAAAATCACAGGAAATGGGAAAAATTTGAGTAGCTGAGAAGGGATGTGCAAGTCTGTGAAAGTCCTTCCAAAGATGCCAGCAACCACCAGGTGTCCTCCAATAAACCACATCTTATTGCATATAAATTTCTGATAAATCTCTGTAAAGTGCAATTCATTAGCCCTCCTTTTCATAATTGGGTCCATCTCATGTTTCTATGGCAAAAGCAAGTGATAGAATTGTTAGTTTTAAGAAACAGATTGGTGTGTGTTCTTCTGGGATGTAAAACTTCATGCAATGATTAACAGAGAATGGACTGAAAAGATATCAGATTCTCATTTTGAGAAAAGAGATTTGATTTTACCTGGATTGTGAAGCATGAGAGTGAGGGAACTGTTAGATCTCATTTATAATTCCAGTGGTCAGCTTTACTGTGGAATCTTGTTTTCACCACCTCTGTGTTCACCACTGACTGGTTTCAAGGGGAGTTTCTCAGTGCACAAGAAGCCCTCTCAATCCATCTGTTCCTCAGCTTCTCCATTTGCAGAACTGGAATAAAAACTCTTTTGAGACTCTGGATCTTGTTTTAAAATATCTGAATGCTCTGAAATTGGCAAACTTTCCTTTCTACTTTGCTATGAATGTTCCAAATGTAGGAGGTAAACTAATTCAGCAAATTAAACCAATACACTTTGCACAATTTTGGAAAAAACTTTGCTTCACAAAAGAAGAAAGATGCCTGTGTGTTTGCTATTCAGCCATCTGTCATGTCTCTTGGCTACCAAGTTCTCAAAGATCTGGATGATGTTCAGTTGATTTGTTGATTTGTCATGCTGTGTTATGACTATAGTTTGGGACTGTGGGCTTCTTCTTGTAAAAATTTACTTTTAGTGATTTTTAGCATCATCCTTGCATTAATTCAATTTAATTCCAATTAATTCATTATTAATTCATTTTCTACCTTCCTTCGATACAAGTTAATTCCTTTGTTTTAATTTTTATCATCAGCCTTCAAAGAAGCATGAATTTGCAAGCACAGATTTGTTATTTTTTTCATTTTTCTTAGCCTTCCTCCTGCTGAGTAAAATTTCTGAAGTTTATAAAATTATTTATGAATTTTAGCTTACTTTCTATGGAGAAATTTTAGGTTTCTGTAATAGTAAAATGGCAATTTCCTCAGAATATGCTTTAAAAACTAACTGAACAATATATGAAGGACTATATTTCAAAACTTTTAAAATCAGTAGGAGTCTTCCCATAGGTTTAGTGGCTTTCATATCAGACTCCTTGTTGATCCCTTATCCAAGTCCGTATTGATTTTCCAAGTGCATCTTTGGAACAAAAATCTAAGTATAGCAGGTGGTTGGTCAGTCCTGACTATCTGCATTTACAGACATACATGCAGTTTTTCACTACAATCTAAAATGCTCTGTTACCATATACAAAATTAGGCTTGATCATTCCCTCAGTTAAAATTAACTGTAAAGTACAAAACAAAAGTACAATAGTGAGGTGGGAGAACAAGATGGTGAAAGAGTAAACATTCTAGGGAATTTGCAGATCAATTTCAGCAGTGGAGAGAATGCAGGGCATGTGGAAGGGCTTGTGCTTGAAGGTAGACATGCAAAATGGAGCAGAGGTATAATAGAGTAATGCATGAAAATGATAAAAAGACTGCCAAAGACAGGAGTGAAGTAAATATGCATTAACCTGTCAAAAAAATTGATATGAGCAATTGTACATTATTGTGATTCAGTATACAGATTTATGTCTTATTTTCTTTCATTTTTTTTTCTCTTGCTAAGATTGTAACATTTCATTAGAGACCTGCAGTTACTGTGTGTACACATTGATGTTTGCTGTATGGTGTGATTTCTTCCTAGTTAGTTATTAAAGCTGTCAGAAGCTTGTAGATTTTATAGGATTTGTTGAATACTACATCTGTGATAAGAAACAAGTATTTCTTCACTGCTTTCTTCCTAAGTAAAACATATCTTGAAAGTCCAAGAGAAAAAACATTTTGCATTTCCCTCCTGGAAGATCTTTTGGAAAAACAAAGTGTATTTTTGCTTCAAGCTCTGTGAGCATCATTACTAGTTTTTGTGGGATTTGAAGAGGGCAACTCAGACTCAGGGACTTTTGGGAGTTTTGGTTGTGAAAACCCAGCACTGGCCCTGTAGCACTGGTTCTGAGGCAGACAGGGTGCTGAGGTGGAGAGACTGCTGCTGACTGTCAGCTGGGGCATCCAGGTTTCACCCACATTGCTTGAAAATCTGTAAGTGCACTAGTGTTATAAAAACACATTATGAACAATTCTGATTAAAAAACCCAAAAAAAACCCCAAGCTCTTTTCTTTCCATTGAGTGTCTAGTACACTGTGTTCTCAACAGTGTTAAAAGCTTGCTGTCATTCACAAGTGCTGTTCTTTCTTTAATACTGGAATAGAAGCTGAGATCTTAAACAATTGACCATGATATTTTTTTCTCAGATGATACAGGTGTAATTGAGGTTTGTTGAAAAATTGAATTAAAAACTAATGAGGGCTGCTATGAAAGTCCACCTCAACAAGCCTACCTCACGGTCTCACCTGAAAAATTGACATTGGGAAAGGTTTAGAACTTACTAAGTCTTTCTAGGAGAAGGTCCTTTAGTCAGAGTTACTGCATGAGACCTTTCACAAAGGCAGCACAGACCTTCCACAAAGTGAAATCTAAATCCCATAGTGAGTACTTTACACATTATGTTGGATGTGGAAAGTAGAGTAGGGAAAACCAGCCATGAGAAAAGCCTTTGATGTTGGGAACAAGTAGGTGAACCTTGGCACCATGGACTTGTATCCTCCTTCAGTAAACCTTTGGTAAAAGTCCACATCAATTCATTTTAAAGAAAAACTTGAAATTCCCTCTTCTACACAGAATGTGGAATACCCCATTTTTTGTTTTGTCATTGCCTGAGAGGTCTGAAACTCTCAAGTCCAAGGCAAGAAGCAGTCAGCTATTCCCTGGAGATGCTTTAGGTGTGCTGTTACTCCAAGGACTGCATGTTAGCTAACGACTGAGTGACACAAGGCCAGAAACAGACTTTGAAAGAATAGAAAATGGGGCTTGCCTTTTCCCACCTGAGCTGCCTAATCACTGATAATAGTCATGCTGCTATTCTTTTATTCTTACAGGCTCTTCCTGACTGAACATTTAAAAGATTTTATTTCTTTTACGGTGAAAAGAAGTCCAAGTGAATCTTTGAGGTCTCTGATCAGAAGGTATTGAAGAAAAATTGTGGGAAGGGAGTTATTTTGTGTGAAAACAGATATTTCTACTCTCTTTGAAGACAATGTTTATAATTGGGTTTTTAGACATTTGATCAGCAGGTTTAAGAGCCACCATGAAGAAATGACATTCAGAGGCATATGTACATGCACAATAATTTAATCCCTTTTCCTGAGACATATTGGCCTCTCTTGTAACAAGTGAATCATGGCATGTCATGGAGTTGTGCAAAGTTACCAAAAGTCTTTAAACAGCAGGTGCAAAGCTGACAAAAGGAAGCCTTTGTAAATTTGGTAGGTGCTTTGCAAAGACATCCATGACCGTTAAATGCAGCTTTTTTCAGATTCAGTGTTTTCGTTGCAAAAAAAAAAAAAAAAAAAAAAAAAAAAAAAAATTAAAATTTTTAAGCAA
>VZRH01002097.1:397146-428366 GCA_013397555.1 Urocynchramus pylzowi
AAAAAAAAAAAAAAAAAAAAAAAAAAGAAAATTAAGATATTTCAGCTAAATGCACTTGAATCTTTCAGTTGAGGTACTCAGTGACTAGTTGTATTAATTATGGCATTTAAGACCATCTAGGCTCCATATAAAATAGGATGATTGGCAGCTATTGAAGGGGAGAAGGCAGTAAGGTAAGAGTCTATAGACGAAGGATAATGGAGGACTGAAATGAGCAATACGTGACAGAAATAAAAAAGTAATGTTCCTCTCTTAATACAGGCACAAAAGAGTGACTTCAGATCTGGAAGAAATTATTTCAGCTGCATTCTGAACTTGGCCTCGTATCTTTTGTTTGGAAAATGTCTTCATGTAAGAACGGATTTGATAGCAATGAGAAAGGCTCCAGGCAGGGAGAAAATAGTTGCTTCTACATTAATGAATAGACAAAATTACAGCTAATAACTAAAAACATGGAGCTCTTAAATTTAATAAAAATCATCACCTTGCAAGTTTCTAAGGTTTGGTCTCACTCAAAAAACCAGTTGTGTTTCTGCTATGATTTTTAAAAAAAAATACAATTTTATATCTATGACTCCTGTAGAAATGGGTTATTTGTCTGTAACTACTTCACAGTTTGCATAAAGAAAAGACAGAACATAATTATCAAAAACTTTTTCAAAGCTGTTAACAAATTATGCTCTCATTTAGAGAAGTGCACACAAAAGAGAAATGTAAAAAAAATGAATGATTTTATGCTGAAGCAGATTTTTACTCTGTTGCACAAAACTTAATTAAAATAATCTTAATGGTTGTTTCAGTTGTTATTTACTGTTGTGAATGTGTACTATTGTGATTGGTACATAAAGATTGCACTATCCCAGCCAGAAATGACTTCAAGTGGATGAATGTCTAAGCTATAAACTAGAGAACAATACCCTTTCCAGCTTACCACCATTTCGCATGTATCTTGATGCCTTGTGAAGGCTGACTTAGAACTAGAGACTAGATGGAATTAAAGAATAAAGTAGGTATTTGTAAGAAGGCCTCAATGGATAAACCTTGAGCAGTACAAGAGCCCAGCCAAGGCTACACCCAAGATGAACCCAAAATGGTCACAAAAATGCATGACCGGTCATGAGGTCTCCCACTTTTGTAAGTTCTTGTAAGTTCTGGTCCATTTGCATATTGGAGTTAATTGTCTAATTATAGCTTTTGCATTATGAAGTCCATCTTTCTTGTTTTTCTGTCTACAGTCCACTGTTTATGCTCTTGGGCCTGAAATTTGGATCATTTGTCCTTGGTCCCCTGCTAGAGAAGGAATTATTTTGTCTCTCTACTCTGTGAAGCGAGCTTACCATCCCCTAATATGAAGCTCAGAAATACACACTAAAGGAGTACAGAAAAATATAAAAGCTAAGACCTGAGGCATAACTTTTACATTATATGCTTTCTATTATGCAATCTAGTTGGCTTTAAGGTCCTTTCCTTCCTCAAAACAAGCTGATGGTAGAGTAGCTGAGGCTGGAGTTGATCTAGGAATGTGGGATTGTGTGGACACCAACATGCATGTGTGTTACATGTGGCAGTGGGAATAAGCGTGGCAGGTCCCTGTAAGAATGCCCCAGAGCTTTTGGGCTTTAAAGGCATTAATATATTTGCTAAAGCTCCATCGTCTAAAGTATATTTATTAAATTTTCACAACAAAACAAATCTTGCTTTATGGCCATATTTTGATTTTTGTTTGCTTCACGGCTTAATACCACCACAAACAAAACACAGTGCTCATGTCAGGATACACTTGACCAGCAGAAAACAGCTACAGCTGGCTCTTGGTCTCTCTTGGGGTTGGAGTGAGGAGCAGGTGATCAAGGTCACACCAGCTCCAGGAGATAGCTGTAAGGAGGGCAAGGAAGCCCAGAGGCAATTTTGTGGCTCAGTATTGATCCCACAGGTTCTGTCACTGCCATTTCTGCCTTCCTACTTGGATCTGCTCGGGCCTACCCACACACTGTTGGCTACAATTAAATATAGACACCAGGCATGACAAAGAGACATGGCTTGTCACACAGTGTGAGAAACAGATTTTGTGTACTCTCTCCAAGTGACTGAATTACTGGAGGCACAATAAGATGTGTAATGCTGTAGTCGGATGTCAATAAATAAAAAAGTCTCATGCAGAGCAATAAAGATGGGGGCAAATTTTATATCCATGAATCTCACAACTACTAATAAATGGAGTCCTGACATGTAAGGTGTCATGGATCGGGAATGAAAAACTGAATTTCTGATGTGTTTCATAAAAATCATGATTTTCCAAGTTTTCAGGCTTAAGCCAGCCTCAAAATGCAGTTGAGTATCAGCTGAGCAGCTGAGGAGGTTGGAAATTGCAGGATTTTATCACTTGGATGAAACAGGCTGTTAAGAAAAATCAGTGACATCCTTTTCATTTAATGCCAGCTTGGTGAAATCATCTTAAGAAATCAAATTTAGATTACATCCTTTCATAAGTCATGCTGAATATAACAAAAAACCCCAAAAAATCCCCAAAACCAATCCAGATAGAATTTGTTTCTATAACCTCTCTATTTTAGAGTGAGATATCTGGAGGTTATAAAACTCAAAAAAAAAAAACCAAACAGTTAACTGAGCTCTGAGGTAAGTGAATAATTTAGTCTCAAGCCCCTAAGCTGTTGTGTTTTATTGTCTGAGGTGAACCCAGAAGTGATGCAGAAGCAGAGACAAGTGTTTTTCAAAAACCCATTCAAAGGTGTCAAGCTCATGTTTTTAGAATGAGACTGAGAGAAGTATCTCAGCATGTAGCAGAAAATACGGCCAAGAAAAAATGTCCTACCTGCTGCAAAATGATCTGCATCTACAGGACATGAAGGATAAGAAGCTACTTCCTTTCATTCATTATTTATTCAGTAATATTTAAAAAAAAATGAAACTATCCAGAGTTAAGCATGAACTGAGTGAATTTTATAAAGGGCATTTAATAAAAATGGTTGCATGTGATAATTTTCTGTAAAGGAAAACTATATAGAATTCACTTGGAATGACAAGGTTTACACAGCAAGTTGTCCTAGCAATAGGAAGAGATGTAGTTCATTTGATATTCTACCAAGTGCCTCAAATGAAAAAAAAATCTTCCCCACAGATGTTGTATTTTTCTTTTGGCAAATAAATTCTGCAATGAGAGATCCTATCTTTGCACACCTTCTGTTTCCAATGATTTAAAGAGGGTCTTTCTAAAGCATATTTTTCTGTGAATTATAATTATCCTGCAGTTTATGTAATCCAACAATTAACAGACCTCAACTTGTAGATTAAAGCCAATTTCCAAGTTAAAGCTGTGGCAATGTGGAATGAGAACAGGAGAATGGGACAATCTTGCAAAACCTGGGTGGTGTGTACCCACAACAGGTCTTATTCTTTTCTCTTTGAGGACAAACCTTGTGTTAGCTTTAGGATTTGGTTTTTAACTGGTTGTTTCTGGGGTTTTTTGGGTTTTTTTTTTTTTTTTTTTTTTTTTTTTTTTTTTGTGATGGTCATACACCAGAGTATTATTTGTGTTAGTCTGACTGAAAAGTGACTAAACCAGAAGAATCTCTCTGAGTAATCCTGGATTTAACAGAAACAAACTGCTTGCCTGTTATGGTAACCTTTTGGTGTGGTCTGTCTTGTAATTTTTCTTGCTGTCCTTTAAGTTGCTGGTATTAGTAAGGTGTCATTGTTTTCTATACAGGTAACATGATTTTGTTTTCTCTAATTAGATCTCCATTCACAAACTCATCTCACCCACAAAATAGATAAAACATAATGTTTTTAGACTCTGAGGCATGACAAATATACTAAAATCAAAACAATAAATCTGCCTTAGGCCTGGGCAGAGTGAAATATTTTAATTTCTCACTAATTATTTATGTGCTTTTCAAAAGAGAGTGAGAAATTACCAGGAGAGATGACTTAATGGTTGCTCTGAAAGCTGTGGGGGGAAACAAAGAAATCCAAACTAAAGTTTTAAAATAGCATTGCCAGGAAAAAAAAAAAAAATGAGCAGAAGAGGAATGTCTTGGTATGTTTTACAAATATAAATTAAATACTGTTAAAATGAAAAAAAAGCCAAACAGCTGTGACATCATTACATGACATTGAGATACCTTTTTACTGAAATATGAAAACATATTTTTGCATGAATCACAGAAGGAAAATACTTAGAAGAGAATCCTTAATTCTCTGCATGGGAAATTATTAAAGGAATTTTACTGATAGTGAAGGTGTACCCAATGTGCCATAAAATTATTACATTTATTAGTGAAAATTTATTAATAAATGTAATATTTATGATTCATATCAGTTGAATTCTTCTGGATTTCTTCCTTCTTTGTATTCTGTTATTAAGTAGAAATTCTTCATTTTCTCCCATTCCATTGTAAAGTGTTGTATACAACTTACTGACTTTGAATCAAAAATATTAATCTGTAGAAACATCCTTAATATTTAGTAATTTGAGAACAGACCTTTTGGTCTTCCATCTCAAAATCCAGCAGTTTTTGTGCCTGGAAGCAGTCATCAAGTTCTGTCAAAAGTTCATCTTCTACAGTTGTAGAAAATAATGTTTTGCTGAAGTTCCTGAAAGCTTTTTTAGGATAAAATTATATCAGTGCAAGAGGCAGAGGAGCCATATGCCTTATATCCAGTTCCATTAATTCTTACTCTGTCCTACTTCTCACTTTAGGAAAAAAATTCAACTCCTGCTGTGTTTTAAACCTGGCTACCTTGTTTCCCTTTTAGAAGTTCCTCTTCCTTGCTCTCGCTTATATTTTCTCAAGCCATTCTGACTTCCACTGGTCTCTCTCTTATTGGGTAGATGGTTCAGTTGACATTAATAGCAAGCTTTGCTTTCCCAAAAGGAATATCTCCTCCTGAGCATAATATGTCTCTCTTCCCTTCAGGACCTCCATGTCCTGTGGGTGTTTGAGTATTCTTGTATGATTATTGCTCTCCATGTCTCAGGTAAGGAAGAAGAGTTGCAACTCTTTCAGGTAATTAAAACTTGTCATTATCTAACCCCCTTCCATGTTGTAATCCCAGATTCTTACACAGAAAGACATTTTCTGCAATGAAAACTTTCCATGACTGACTAAAAACTGCTGAGTAGGCAGTGGAGGAATATAAGTGTAATGCAGATCTCTTCAAAAAGCAAAACAAAATTTTGCTCAAGCACAGAGAGAATGCCCATGCCCATTCCAATCAGACATTTATTTTAAAACCTGTGTTCCTCTGATTTGGAATAGTACTTCAAATTTTTTTAAAACCTTAATATGTTCTCTGCTACATTTTTATTGTAAGGGCAGCTGAAACTGAAGGTAGTACAGATGATATAGGAGATAGATTTACCCAGTATTGCTGATATAAAAATCCATTCAGAAATTTCAGGATCACAGTTTATTAACCTTGTTTTTGGCATGCTGAGATGACACACTGCATTATGCCATTCATTTCAAAAGAAACAAGTTGAATACATAACTTGTTGAAGACTGGAAAGTCATTGCTTATCAGAGAGAAGATTTTTTTTTTTTTTTTGGTGAGGAAGTATTTATGATTATATCACTTACAGGAGTTGGGAAATACTTATTTAAATCACATAGGCCATATATATCTTCAGTGTAATTTTGCAACACCAGTGGAAGAATATCTGAAAAGCATTTGGCTATAATGTTCCATTTTTCAATACATTTGCAGAAAAATTTATTTGTACACAGTTTTAAAGTAAATATTTTTAAATAAATATTTTGCTTAGTTTCTATGCAGTCTTCTAAATTAGATGAAGTCTAGGGGGTTTATTTATGAAGAGGTAGATTTGAGCTCTGTATTGAGACACCCTGAATCAACTTTGGAGCCTTATTGATCATATTAGTTCAACTACTGAAATTAGTTTGCCTGATAGTCTCCTCCCTCCTTATTCTTCTCCTTTTCCTGCTGTTGCATAATAATGCCTTTATCTTCCCTTAAGCCATTGTTCTTACCCCTTACCCTCAGTATAATTCACCTGTTCTACCAAAGCTCCTTTCTTTATAAGCTTTTAAAATAAAGGTAGGTAAAGATTAAAGAGATTAAACCATTTTAATGCACATCTTTTGATATTCATTCAGCTCCCTGAAGGGAAAGCTGTTCTGGCCCCTTGGTTAATTTTGAAGTAACACCTTGTGGGCAGGAAGAAGAATAAAAGAACACAATGTTTAGAAGCAGTTAGTAACCCACTAATTTAAATTTTTATCAGCATCTGTCAAACTGTTATTCATTTTCTGACACTTTTGGAGGTCATAGCTGTTTTCAGATAAGGTGATGACTGTTTGAGAAGATGTGTTGATATCTTCTGGGAGGGTTGATATCCATCCAATTTCAGTCTGTCTGTAACAAGGTCTTCCTCACTAGCTAAGAACAGAGAAGACAAATAAGATTTTCTGCTCAGGATACTTATTTTAATAATAATAATAAAAAAAGGACCAGTGCACGATAGTGAAAAAATAAGTTTTTTCTATTTGTGTAAGAAAATACACAGTGTTAAAAAGATATGGACAAAAAATAGACCTTATGTAGCAAATACAAAAGTACTATGGATTTTTTATTGTTGTTGTTGAGAAGATGAAGGAAAAATAAAAAAATATAGTGAACAGAAGGTGGCAATGGATACGGAAGATCGAAAATGTCATAGAAGAGCAGCTGCATTTTGTTGGAAGTTCATATAGGTGATACTGGTGAGGATCAGTAATACAGGATACAGTAACTTACATCTGGATCTGTGGGAGGTGTTATGAATCTAGCTCTCATTTAAATTCACTTGGAAAGGGATGTGTAACATTCGTGTTCTCTTTTTTAACACAGATCCTTTTAATCTTTATAGCAAAGTCATGGAATTTGTTTTCATTTTGTGAGAACAACCTGGTGCTCAAGAAAAGACCCAGCTTTTATTACAATAAGCACTTAGAAAGAAATTGTAAATAAGGACTTTTAGGAGCTATGCCAAATTATTCCAGCTGTGGAACTACTGCTTCTATTAACTTCAGGTGATTATTATCATCACTGTGAAAAACCCAGTAATCCTGAATGACTGGGGTTTCTAAAGATTTTGTTCTCTTTTCCTTTGTTACTTCTGCTGAGGAAACATGTTAAAAATGGGCAGATATATGGCTTACAGAAAGGACAGGACATGAAATTGGTACACGTCAAGTAGGCATTAAGAGAAACTACGTTCTAAATTAGAATAACTTTGTTATGATCAATATTAGGTTGAGCAACTTCAACAGTTCATGTGAAATAGTATTATCTGAGAGCATAAAAGAGAATACTGACACAGGGAAATGCCCAGTCTCCAAGATTTAAAAAGACATCTGATGGAGCTAATTTCAAAATAGTGCCCCAAAATAATAAGCTAAAATGACACAAACAATCTGTATGTGTTACTGGGTTGGAGAATCTGGCTGATGCAGTAACTGAGCTGAAGTCTATTATCAAGCACCTGTCCTGAGCTCCTGTGCTTGTGGAGGGTCTCCACCCCCTGTAGTGGCCGTGGCTCAGGAGCTGTGTCACCCTTCCTGCCAGCCAGGTACCTCGTGCTGGTCCTGCTTTCCCCCCTGGCAACATCACCCAGGTAACAGAACTGTGCTGTAAGGGGTATTTGCAGCTTCTGCTGCCAAGGTAGAAGAAGTAAGGAATTTTAATGCACTTTAGATTACTGTTATGAGCATCTATTTATGATGAGGGACTTTGAAACATCAGCAGGGGTGGCTGAGTCAGTGGCTTCCAATTAGAAACTGTTATTCACTGAGTGAATAAACCTTTCCAAAAGACCAAAGTCCTTGCCTTGTTTCTCCCTAACTCTCTGTGAACAAGCAACAAATAGTGAGAAGGCAGGGCAGCAACACACTCAGGCTGTATTTATGCAGGCATAGCAATGATGGCAGAGGTCAGAGAACAGAAAGTCCCAAGCCACTGCAAGACTGCTTGTTTCTGTCGTGTAGTTTAAAACAGACAAAAAAAAAAATACCCAAGGGCTCAGTTTTGCAGTGGTTCCTGATTCAATAATAAGAAGAGATGATTCCAGCAGTTTTGCTAATAGACTTCAGCAGTCTCCAGCCTCAAAAGAAAAATAAAAGGAATGGATGGATTTACCTGGGGAGAAGATAAATTAGGGCCTTTAGGCTTCTCTGCCAGTTAACAGGAGTGGCCATGCTTTGTCACTAGCCCCAAAAGCCATTTTTCTTGCAGTCAGGTAAAAACAGCATCTTCCTCTGAGAAGGAAGATGGGGTTTTGTTAAGGGAGAGAGCTTCTCTCAACTAAATAAGTTAAAACAATAGTGAAGTTTTTGTCTTCTAAATCCATCAGTTTGAGATAATGAATCAGGTACAAAGTAAAAAAAAAGTGGAAAGGAAGCATCACAAAGGATTATTTCACTAAAGCAAGAAAAAGACAACAGTGTTATTCAAGATTCGTATTGTCAAAAACTGAACTGTGAATTGTAAATGTAATAATTTCAGTTCAGTTATAGTTTATAATCACTCCTAACAATGACTCTTCTTGGAAAAATGACAGAAAGGGGGAATATAGTTTAGTTTAGTTATTAGCAAGCTGATTTATCTGGTGATTCCAATGATTTCTGCTTTTTTTTTTCCCCTTATCAAATATTTACTGATTGGAATTATACAAAAATATTAAATTTTGTGGTGTTTCTTAGCTGAAGAGGAGAAAAAAATAAATGGGCTAAACATATTGCCCTAAATGAAAAGAAATACTATTATAAAAATTCTGATTTAATAGATGCTGCTGGTTTTTTTTTTTTTAATATTGATATTTATGTTTATGTCGACACTATTTGGAATTTAGACAGTTTTTCTCTTTTGTAAATCAGCAGAAATTTTAGGATACTGGCTGAGAAAGTCCCTTGTGAGGCATTCTTGAAGACCAAAATAGTCCAGGAAGGCTGGGTGCCCTTTAAGGGAAATCTTAATGGCACAGAAACAGACTGTTGCCATGTGCCAAAAGATGAACTGCTGGGGTTGAAGGCCAACCTGACTGAACAGAAAGCTTTGTCTGGAACTCAGGGAGAAAAAGAGAGATTTTCACCTTTAGAAAAATAGGCAGGTAACTTAGGAAGGCTACAAGGATGTTACAAGGATGTGAGGTTCTGCAGGGAGCAAATGAGAAGGGTCAAAGCCCAGCTGGAATTTAATTTGGCCACTGCTGTAAAAGACCATAAAAAATGTCTCTAAAAGTACATCAGAATGAAATGGAGGGCTGAGGAGAACACCCATCCTTTATTGGGTGTAGGGGGGAAACACAGACACAAAGGGTGAGTAAAAGACCAAGGTGCTTAATGCCTTCTTTGCCTCAGGCTTTAACAGTATGACCAATTGTGTTACTGGTACCCATCACACTGAGCTGGGAGGCAGAGAGAGGGAGCAGAATGAAAATAATCCAGGAGAGAACAGTCAGTGACCTACTACACCACTCAGAGCTTCACACATCCATGGAGTTGGATAGGATCCATCCAAGGGTACTGAAGGAGATTGCGGAAGAGCTCACCAAACCACATCCCATCATTTATCAGTAATCTTGGTTAACTGAAGAGGTTCCAGTTGACTGGATGTTGGCTGAGGGAGCTGGGGTTGTTTAGGCCAAGGGAAAAGAAGCATCAGAGGGGACCTTATTGCTCTTTACAGCTGCCTAAGAGGAGGGTATAACCAGGTGGGAGTTGGTCTCTTCTCCTCGGTAACAAATGACATGATGAGAGGAAACAACCTCAACATGCACCAGGGTAGGTTTAGATAAGTCATTAGAAAAAATTTTCTTCATGAAAGGGTTGTTGAGCATTGCAATGGGCTGCCCAGAGAGGTGGTGGAGCCACCATCCCTGGAAGTGTTCAAATAATATGTGGATACAGTACTTGAGGACAGGGTTTAGTGGTGTGCATGGTGGTGATGTTGGTTTGATGGCTGGATTTGGTGATCTTAGAGGTCTTTTCCTTCATTAAAAATTCTATGAATTTGTTTGATTAAGGCAGTGTGAATTTTTTTATAATTTCTAGTCATTAGAATAAACACTGTTGGTGATTGTTTTTTCTTAGCAATAATTTATATCAGTAAAAGACCCATTATATAAAATGTTAAAGGAAAATTGAAACACTGTTACCAGAGGGGTTGAATATCCTCAAAAACACTGCAAAAGTAGTTTGACTGAGTAGTTTTTCAAAACTAGTTTTTCAGCTGGAGAAGGAGGATGGAAAAGCCTAAACAGCTCTGTCTGTGTGTTCCTGATAAAGTCAAACAAAAAAAAATCAATGGAGAAAACCTGAGATGTGAATTTACCTCAGTGTACTCCAGATTCTCAGCATAGATATAGAGGCGTGTGGCATATCCTGGCCTAAAAGTACAAGCTATGCCCTCACAGCATGGAAAAGATGAGGAGCACATTGAAAAACTCAGTAGGAAAGTGTGTGAGTGCTGAGAAGGTTGGAGAGAAACAGCGTGAAGCAGAGGGAAGAGAGCACAGAAGGATAAAATTGTCATTACACCTTCCTTCAGTCACCAGTGATGCCTCTCTGAGTCCCTGCTGTTGCATGACATAGCCAGCTACTGCTTCAAAGCGGGGATTTCACAGGTAGCAGGAGTTTCTAGGCATGGGGAAAGAAGAGATTCTCTTGCCCAAGAAATGGAAATAGTGTTTTTCTGCCAAAATACAGTCAGTTTTGGAATAAAGCTATGGCAGAGATGAAAAAAAAATGTGTGTTTTACCATTGGCCAACACTTTCAACAGATGCTTTAGCAATAGGCCAGAATATGTGAAGGATTATTCAGAAAGATGAGTTTCTAAAACTTTTTTTCCGCTGAAGTGGGGTTCAAAAAGTTGAGTGAGAAAACAAGTAGAATTAAAGAAGCACTATGGGCTTTTATATAAATAGGAACCTATCAATCTATCAGCATTAAGCCAGGAAATACAGTCTGTTCAGGACTTGTCATTATAAACTCTGAGTGCTAGCATTAACTACTGAAAAATATCTGTCTAGGACATAAAATATAGCTGAATTTTGAATGGAGATATTATGGTATCCTTATGTGAATTATTGAGAATTTTATCCTGAAAGGACTTAGACTGATTTTAATGATATTTGTTCTCCAGAGCAGATGAAAGCTGTATTTTCAGCTACATTAATAGAGTTATTTTATATTATGACACTGTAAAGCAATAATGTAATTGAAATATGGGTAAAATTGCAGTCAACTTCAATTTAAATTAAACCAATATTTATTGAAATTAAATTAATCTGAATATTAACACTTTTAATAGGAAGCAAGAAATAAAGTTAGCGCTTTTATTGAGGTAACTATATTGTTTCTAAATAAAAAATTATACTTCATTAGATTATACCTTTCAAGAATCTACTTCAAATTAGAAGACAGTAAATGGGAGAAAGGTTCCTGCTCCTGGTCTTATGTTTAGTCTTGAAGGTCATTAATGATTTGGGGGTTTTTATAAAGCTTTAATTAAAAATTTATCAAGTATCTTTCTAGTATGCTGGAAGGCATTACTATTTCTTTTTGGTCTAGGTTCAGTTGCATAAACAGGGCCATAGGGACTAACGAGGCAGAAATATGCATGTGATGGGGAAATAAACTTTGTTCCTTCTTCCTTTTCCCATCTTCCTCTCCCTGTTTTCCTAGTAAATTTTCTTTAACTCCTGCCTATAGCTATTCATTGCATTAAGTTTGTTATTGGCCAAATGAGGAATGATTTACCCTGAGATATTTTTCACTGTGCTTTGAGGATTAGATGTAAATTGATGAAATCTCTTTTAGACTGCACCAGCTGGTAGATGTTGGTTTCACTACCAAGCAACTCCCTTCCCAGTCACTCATGAGGGAATAGACTTTTGCATGGCATCTGCTTTATTTGGGATCCACTTTCCTATTGCTACCGTACAAAGAAGAAACCTGTAAAAATAACATGAGACAAGATCATGTTCACTTCACTTCTTCAAGACAAGATCATTTGTGCTTTCTTAACATGTTCATTTTTCTTTGTAAACAATTCTTCCTTCTCTTGTAAGCAGTTGACAGAAAACATTTTCCTGGTTAAAAAAAAAAAACAAAAAAACTACAAGAACTTGAAATAATTTGAATTCAATTTTTAACTATTTTGGGGCATTCCTGAAGTATATGGCTAAGTCCCACTATTAAATCAAAATAAAACCAAAAGCTTTGTCAGAGAAAACTTTTAATCTCCAGATTGGGAGGTTTGGTCCAGCTGGTCACTATTTCAGGTGCAAAATTCTCATGTCACCTACATGAAAGCAAGTGTGTAATTGTAGGTCACCCTTTGGCATGAGAAAATATCTCAAAGGCACTCATGATGCCTGATGGGTTTTGAAGTGTTTGGCCACTAATTATGCAGAGAAAAGATTTTTCTCAGAGAGGAGTACTGGTAAATACATAGCTTCACAGTATTTTAAATATACTGAGGTAAAATGAAATTTTGGGGGCCCAACATGTTATTGTTCTCTTTAAGAAGTTAGAAATGTTACATAGTTTTGGAACAAAAAATAAGATACAGAACAAAAATTATTCATTAACGATTAATTAAACTTATAAACAGGGAAAGAAACCTTCATATGCCAAATGTTTCTTTATAGGTCAAATTCTGCAGTTCTCTAGACAAGCCCCTGTGGTGTTACGTTATATTTAAATGGTATGCTCTGTCTCACCCCTCAAAAACGTGCAGTATATTCCAAGTCTCTGACCCTCCCCTGCAGTATCTGTATCTGTAACCCCATGGTTACAGAGCATACCATTTAAATATAATGTAACACCACAAGCCCCCAGCTGAAATTGAAAACCTCATGGAAGGATGCTCAGAATTTGCAGGCAAAAGACTCACTTTTTGAGTATTGTGGGCAGTGTTGAAACCTGTCAAGTTTTTATGACATACGATAAACTGAATATACAGTAGTGGATAGCTTTGCTATTTTAGTCACAGAAAATCTGTTTTTCATTGCCATAAGCTTGCAAAAAATGCTGAAGCTGTGGAAAAATTTCTTTAAAGCTCAGTGAAACTTGTAAGTCATAGGTGAGAGTTTTGAGCCTGAATTTTCCATACAGGTGACCAACAGAAGCACTCAATTGTATTTATTGTGAAATTTCAATATGTAAAATTGTGGGGTTTTTTTTGTTGTTTGTTTGTTTGTTTTTGTTGGGTTTTTTTTTCTTTTTTGTTTTTTTTCTTTTTTTTGGTAATGTCAGGAATCGTTTTCCAAAAGAGTGTAGCAGTTCATCATATGATAATCTATCACTTCTGTTGCCGTCTCATGTTGCTGACAAACTTTGCTGGCGTGAAAAAGGACTTACAGTTACATATTTTGCTCTGTTAAATTTAATTTTAATTTTAATTTAATTTTTTAATTTAATGATGTCTTTTGGTAGTTCATACTTGAAAACAGATCAGTGAGTAGAAATGCCAGCAGTCTGTAACTCTGTCATATTGCTTTTCTAACAATATTTTGTGGTATCAATGCAGCAAGTGAGATTTTATTTGGGGTTAAAGCAGAGGTGACTTTGAGGTATTTGCAGAGAAAGATTTAAAATGTGAAGCTTTAAAGTATAAAATTAGCTTTGAAGTATTAAATTAGCTTTAAAGTATTACATTTCCAACACTTCACATCGTGATACTTAGTAGTCTATGAGGAACTCCTGTGAAGGCAGAAGACCTAATTGCTCTCATATCAGGTTCACAGTTCTTGCATTACACATTGTGACAGAAGTCCTTGCTGCTTGCCACAGAAGGCAGTTGAGGCCAGCTTCGTGGACTTCCTTGGTGATGAGCAGGTGTGGAATCAAGCTGCCAGGACATACACCCTGAAGTGGTGGTACTGCCAATCTTACACTTTCAGAAAGGGATAAATCTAAAATACAGCTGAACTGTGCATAATACTGTGCATCCCACCAATGGACATGAAGCTCAAGAGTGGCCATGTGCACTACTAAAAGTGATGGTTTCCTTTCCAGCTAAACATCTTGGAATCAATATCAAAGCAGTCATCAATAATCATTGTAAATGTTTTCACCTTTCCTCACTTTTCTCACAGCTGGAGAACTCAGAGCTTGTATGAGCTAGGATGAAAGTTGCTAGCATATATGGAGCACATCCAGGGTGTAAGGGAACCCAGTGTGGGACACAGGTGGTCTACAGAATGGCATAAAGACTCCCGTGGGTAACTTGTGCAGAACAATAACTTAAGCTGAGCAAATTCTAGGGGGCTTTTTTTGGAGATAGCATGACGCTATCTACCTCCACAGCAGAATGATTTCAATGCGTGTGGAGTTCCTAGGAGGAACCTGAGAAAATGTGGAGTTCCTGGGGGCTGGAGGGCTTCTTGTTTTGGAAATGTGTGAAAAACAGTAGGGAGAAACATTTTCCTAGAACCCATTTCAATCTGACAATATGTGTCTCATTTCTTTGCTCCTTCAGAAAAGAATTGTGCATATGGCTGTTAGAGGAGAAACTTGCCTTTGAATGGCACGTGCTCATGTATTACCATGAATTTACATATATCTGTCATACAAAGGGGTTGCACTGGCAATATCCAGAAATTCTAAAACCATCTTTCATGAAATGGAGACTTGAAAACAATCAAAATTCTCCAACCTCCTGTCTCTTACAAGTGTCTATCCCTTCTCTACAGTGACACTGACCTACTGGCTTTCCAGCAAGAATGATATTAAGGGTTTGGGCTTTGCAGTGATTCTATTTTCTGGGAGTTTTTTTCCCCAGTGTGGAGGAAAGGTTTGCTTTTACCCTAGAACAAAGAGGGAAGGATGTGGAGAACAAACACAGGGAGCAGATCCTTTTGGAATGACTGTGTGCAGGATCACCCAATGGTGAGATGTGGTACTGGGATATCTCTCTCAAGGTACCTCTCTGATCTTCCCTGGCAATTCATGCAGCAAATATCACCCTGTCCAGGAAAAGACAGCAGTACTTCTAGAGATCTTCAGGTCATGTGTACCCCATCTTTTCATATTCCGTTCATCATAGTCTTTGGTAGGTCCTATATAGATTTAAAATGGTCAGTGTGAAGAATTAGAGCAATGGAATTCCTACCTTTATTTGAGGCTTGTTGCAAATGCCTAATAAAAAACCCTAGGGCATTGGCAAGCTGATTTTACTGTGAATTCTGAGATGTGTGGGCCCTTGGACTCTGCTGCTGTTTGAATTAGTTCTTCCACTCTTATGCAGGAAGACATTCTTTCATTAAAGGAGAGGAATTTCCCCAAACTGATGAATTGGCACTCAGTATTGATCCTCAGAGGAAATTATAATATTGCAGGAAATGGCAAACTGCTGAAGAATGTGTATGTCCTGGGAACATAATTCTCTCAGCTCAGATGTAGGAATTTCTGGGCTAGAGTATCTGTAACAATAGTTTTCCTGATTTGTGGCCTTTCCCACCTGACATATAGGAGCAGTCTGTTACTTGTCTTCTTGTCCCTTTATCAGGGAAGAAACATGACAGGATGGATCATAGGAATTTAATGGGTACCTTGCAGATGCTTGGTTTGGATCTTGAATTTCCTGGATCTTCCATGCCCTCTGTGCTCCTGCAAGAATAATTCATGAAGCTGGGACTTGTGCAGGCCTTTGATGAGTCACATACAGGTTTGTCCTTTGCCCAGCCTGTCTTATTTTGTCACAACCAAGCAACTCCTTTGTTGGCACGTTAGCTTGTTACTACTCACTGAGCTGAACTAAGAGGTTGTTCCCTTGGCTAGGGCTGGCAGTCTCACATGGAACATCCTGGAAAGCACCACATTTTACCACTCCTCAGGGAAGTGATGTGACTGGCATATCCTTTGATTTGAGGAGTTTCCCCAGAAGTATCTCTTAGATTCCAGTATTTTGCGGAGACCTTAGTGTTTTTAGGAGAAACCATGACTCTTTTGGCTCCAAACTGAGTGGACATGCTAGCAGACATCCTGTGCACAACTCCCTTACCACAGGTGAAGTGGATCTCCACCTATCTTGTGCTCTGCTAAAATTGCAGACTCCTACAACTCATAGGCAAAGTTGATCCCACATCACTTGTGCAGTGCATGGCTGTCATGGATTGTGAAATCAATACCCTTCTATTTACCATCTGTATGGCAGTTGTCTTCTGTTAAGTGGGCAGTTTTCCTTATCTCTTCCACAAACACTTCTCCCTCCAGGGAGACATCTGCTGATAACAGGCTATTGAATGTCAATGCATGACTGATAAGAACTTTAACATCCCATTGTGAGATGCTCCGCCCAGAGGGAGGAGCCAAACATTCCTACACAGATATAACTGTGAGTCTGGAGAGACAGGACAGCTCATGCTGTGTTTTGCTCAGAAAGAGAATTCCCCCTTTTCAACTGGATCAGCAGAGGAAGATCTTCACCTTTCCTTCTACAGGATTTTCCTGCTCCAACAGAACCACACCTGAGGACTGAGTCCAGGAAGACTGCAGCCACAATTCCAATTGGACTGAGACTACACCCTGACCAACCGGGTGTCAGGTTGAGTTCTGACTCTGTCTGTGTTGTTTTAATCTACTGCATTTGTTTATTTTTTGGTTTTTTTTTTGCTTCCCTAGTAAAGGACTGTTATCCCTGCTCCCATATTTCTTGCCTGAGAGCCCCTTGATTTAAATTTTATAGCAATTTGGAGGGAGGGGGTTTACATTCTCTATTCCAGGGGAGGCTCTGGCCTTCCTTAGCAGACACCTGTCTTTCCAAACCAAGACAATGGCATGACCCAGTCTTGTTCCATTTTGCTCCACAAGTGAAGTATTCCTTGAATCCGCACAATTCCCACCCACAAGGACTAATCCCCACCCAACCAACATGTGAACACGGCAGACTTTCTGCCTGAGCCTGTGATCTGTGTCCTCTCTGTGCTCAGCTCGAGTCCTGCACACCATTTTTGTAGGCTGCATGTATGTGGCAGTCTTTTGGGCAACACCCAAGCAGCACTTGCAGCACATACTCTTACTCTATTTGCTCCATTGTCCTTTCTTTGTCATCTTGTGAGGGTATCTTAATGTCACACAAGGATGAAGAAATATGGTGTCCCAGCTTGCACTTTGAGCTAATCCCACTGCACACTGGGAACATAAACTGGAAAATCCTTCATATAACATTTAGCACCTATGCACTGCTGGTGTGTTTCATGAAGTCCTCAGACTTGCAATACATTTGTGATGACAAGAGGATCCTGGAGCATGTGGTCATTGAACTTGACTGGTTGCATTTGATCTATTTCCTCTTTAAAGTCTTTCCACTAGGCTGCTGGACTGGGGACAAATGGGTGCCACAGTCTTTGGAAGAAAGCATTTGTCTCCATGCTGATTTTGAAAAATATTAATCATGTAGGTAGCATTAGCAGAGATTGCTGATTTGTGTGCTGTAAAGTGTGGCAGCTCCCTACCAGTGGGCCAGATTAAGCATTCCCTTCTTCTCAAAAGCTTATGCCAGTGTCCCCATCCCATCTCCTTTCTATTGCCTGATCTGGTGGTGAATGTGTCAGCAGATTTCCTGCAGGATGAGATATGTGCACTATTACTGCAGCAATAATAGACATAAAGTCCCTTAAAGACCCAGTTTAAGGTCTGCTCAAGTTCTCTGCAAATAAATAAGATTTGCTAAAAAGCTATTGAGGAGCCTCTTTGAATTTGTGAGTGTAGTGGAACAACTAAGTCCCACTGAGAAAAATTTATCACAGGATCAGGTTATTGGTATATGCAAAGGATGGAGGGTTAGTTTCTTCTCTTTCAATGTTGTGGTAACACTGAAGCATATCTGTTTATTAACCTCTATCTTTGCCTGGATTTCAGAAAACGTACTTGTGAATATATGAATATGTTATCTAAGCCACAAAATGCTGAAATTTATTTTATTATCTGACATCTAAGCCTGAAAAAACTTTGAGTCTGGAAACATTAAATTCACTCATCTTCAATGCAGTTAGTTCAATTTGCCTGTCAAACTCGAACAATTATTTTTCTTCCAGAGTAAAACATCCTCTTTTATCCCTCCCTTGAATTTCAGTTAAAAAAAAAAAAAAAAAAGATAAGATGCTCTCTTCTTTCTGTGATTTTTGTGTAAATGCATTAATGCAAATTAAACTGTAATTTTAACTCACAGCTGTCTTTCATTGCCACTGAAATAGGTAACACTCGACAACACCCCATGGATTTTAGTTGTTCTGAAATTTTTGTTGTGCATAGAATCTTTTTTACTCTTCATAGCTTGTCTACATGTCATATTTAGAGGAAAGTGGACAAAATGTAAATTGCATTACAATTTGTTTTTTCCAAGATTTTATAAACAAAATTATACAATGCTTCACAATATCACCAGAGAGACTTTTCAGGACAATTTTAATCACGATTTTAGCCTTATGTTCTGGTTTATAAACAGCTTTTCTAATCTCCCCAACTGCAAAAGATATATATATATATATATATGTAAATGTCACATTTAAAAGCAGATTGTGTGCATTGGCTGGGACAGGCACATATTTAACATTTATCTATTGGCTTAATTTCAAGAGCTCACTTAAATTACTCATGTGCTTATGACTGTTTAGTGGTTTGGGGCCTAAGACAAGTCTTTCTTTTTCCAGTCCTAAACTTACAATGCTTCTTTATTTTTTACAGCTGTGAAAGTTTTGTCATGAAATGTAATTTACCTTGTAATTTCTTATTTTTTCTTTTCAGTGAAGCAGGACAGAGAGAGTGGTAGAAAAACCAGCATGGCAGAGAGAATTAAGAGAAAGGTAAAATAGTTACAAAAAACCATACCCTTTTTGCTGGTTAGGAAACATTTTTGTCAGTTTGAAGGGGAAAAGAAGACAAAGAAGAAGGCACAGATTCTGGTCAGGTTCTCCCAACATCCCTATGTAGGACTGTTCATCCAGCTTGGATAACTGCAGAGTAACACACCTTGAGTCTTCCAGTTTACTCCATCCATCTGTACACTGCCATTAAAAACCTTTGAGTGCAAAGGATTTCTGAAGCGGTTGTTCAGCAAGTGTTAAGTGTATTTAGTTTTTATGAAAGTAAAATAAAACCCAGGAACAATTAATAGAGTCCCTTACTCCCTCTTTTTGTCCTTCTACAGCTCTCCTTATATACACAGTGCTATATTTGCCTTTCTTCAAATGCATTAAACAATGTAGGAATATTTTGAACTCTCAGATGGATGGGAGAACTGTAATGTATTAACTGTATACCTGGTTATTTGGAAGCCCCTATGTTGCTCTCTTTCCTCTCTTATTTCCTTTTTCTGCATTGCTTCTTTTCAGACAGACAATTTGAGGCAGAGACATCTATGCCTAGCGCCTTCTTAGAAAGCTCGAAATTTGATATTTGACCCCAAATACCTTTGCTCACACACTGGAATAAATTCCTAATGCTATGTCAAGGTGCAAAACAGGAGGAAAGGAGTGATGTGGCTCTTCTATTGTCAGATTACACAAGTTCAACGAAACAAACAAATGAAAGTCCTTGATGGGCATCTTGCACTATCTGTTCTCAGCTGAAGAGGGGCAGAGCTTGCTGATGTTCTTTTCCTCTCACTGACCTTGGCCTAAGGGCTGGTTGTCAGCTAAGATGCCTTCTGCAGAAGATACTTCCTTCCCCAGGGTGAAACTGTCTTAGTAACAGGGTCTGCCACCTCGTACAATTTCTCTTTCTTTGATGAAATTAAATAATGTATACATGGATGAGATCTAGAATTCCTCCCTATTTTTGTAGCCATGCTGATAGTTTCCATAGCAACTTGCCTGGAATTTGGAAGGAGGTGCACTGCCTGCAGGAGGAAGAAGGCAGAAAGGTGATGGGGCTTGTACTTTTTCTTTTTCTACATTTTTTCACTGTTTTGGTCATCTCTGTCACCTGAAATACAGCATGGGAAATACTGCTGACTCTCCTCAGACTTTTAATTTTTCCCTTTTCCCTCTAGCATGTAGTGCATGAAAATGAGTTACCCCTGTATCATTGTCACTTGGGTTAGGCTGTGGACTCTCCACTGGCACCAGGGTGCCCTAGTGCCCCTTCCTGTCCTGTTCCTGGACAAGCTCTGAAGGCTCTCAAGACGTGGAACTCCAGCCACCAGCATGTACAAATGATTTGGCAGCTGCTGACACCAAAGCACCAATATTTGGGGGTTCACCTATACTTAATGGTAGTTATCCCCTCTGTCATACAAGCCAGGTAAAGGGAGGAGTGGATGAACTGCAAAGGGGAGGTGAAAGAAGGGAAAAGTTTGAGAAGCAGTGCAAGTGTACACAAGAAAGATGGCAGAAAATGTTTGCCAGATGACAGGATGATTTTAATTCTGTGGTCTGACTTTATCCATACTGATTAGTCATTGAAGAAAAAGTACATGTTAAAGGCAGGAATTCGAAAACACGGCCCCCTAAAGAAGAGGAGACAACACTGCCATGAGTAACTAAATAACTTATTCACCTGCTGAAGTCCACATCCTTGTTTAGGAAAGAGCACCAATTCCAACCAGTGATCACTTGGCAGTTCTGATACACAGCCTTTCCTCTCTATATAAAATTTGGTTAAGAGGGCTTTTTTCCCTTCCTGCTCGCACTAACTGTGTTTCAATACTGCTCCTTTTGAACTGAAATCTGATGGATTTTTGTTTCAGTTTTTAGGTGGAAACTGACAACCAAATGCAGTACTGAAGCTTTCAAAAGAGGGAGATTTTCTAACTTGGAAAACCAAACTAGAAAAAAAAGCCCTCCCTGGAGGTAATTTGAGAAATGTTAATTTCTTTATGCCATGAAGAAGCTGCTGCTGATCCTCATGAGGTTATAAATGTACTTGAAAAAACAGGTACTTTTTAAAAAGCAGAAATTAGGAGCTTTGGAATGTTACATTTGTATCTTGTAGAACATGATCTGCTCAGTGCAATGAACAAGTTGAAAACTCTCCACAAGTGAGTGGAGGGAGTGACTGTATCTTTATCCATTTGCCTTGTTTGCAAGACTGATGTTTCAGGGTGGGCAACACAATGTAAACTAGCCTGCACCCTTCTTGATGCTAAAAGCTTTAACTGAAGACTAATCTTTCTATCTCAGATGTAAAACTCATCTGTGGTACTGCCTGTGCTACAAGAAAATGCTAAAATCAGCTGTTGCGCAGTAAAATGGATTTGAGGATATGTGACTGTAGATAAATGTATGGCTTGAATCTCATATGACAAAATCCTTTAAAAATACTACTGTCCTCTTGAAACAGCTGGGGACTTACACTATTGAGGAAGTAAATGGCATTCCCCATTAACTCTTCAGTGTTTATATTCTCAGAATATAAACAATTTTATTTCTCAGAACCTGATTTTTCTCAGCTGATGTACCTGCATGGAGAGATAATTTTGCACCACTTCTATCTGAAATATTGCAAAGGACTCAGGCAGGAGTCAGGATCAAAAGGTGAAGATTCTAAAAGGTAGAAGAGCCGCTCAAAGGAAGATTTTTTTTTTCTTTTAAGAATATGAGAGTGCACATGTGATATATATTACATAATGCACATGTGAGATTCATTTGCTAAAGAGTTATAGATCAATGCAATAGATACAAGAAAATGATGTTTTAACTCCTGGCAACGTTCCCTCAGAAGGCAAACTATTTCCATTTAAAAGAAGGGCATTATTTTGGGTGTTTAGAAAATCTCTTCTATTTCATTGAGATACTGTGTTATTACAGAACTATTGATAGGATTACTGGTGTAATCTATAGGCCTGCATAATTGTGAGATGATATACCTGGCTGAATCTAAATATATGTAATGCCTGTATTCTTCAAACCATTATTAGAATGTCAGTAGTATTTACTTTGAATAAGATAGAATTATATTTTTCCTAAAGAAAAACTGTTTCCAGCACCCATCTGCTTGGATAAAATACTGTCTCTTGGAAATTTCAATGAGAAAATATTTCCTCTTGAAGGTGAACATCTTGTTATAATTGTGATTAATCTGCCTGTAACAGCCATAAGGTGACCTGAAATGCCTTTCTGACAGTGCAAAGATTATTTTTCCTTCTCAGGGTTTTTGATAACTAGATGACTCCTCAGCTTGTACTTCAAGAAAGAACAGTTAAAGACATTTCCATCTTCAGCTCAGCTGAAGCAGGTTGCCAGAATTTGGTCATTGTATTTTTCAGTTGGGCAGAATTCCCCCCTGAGGAGCTGGTTCACAGAGGATGGCAAAACCAACCTCAAAATCTGGACAGACTTCAATCAAAGCATGTTAGCAGACCTTTTCTATCTATTTATTCCCACTTTGCCAACCCTGAACAACACTTCTGCTTTGAAATGTACTTCACAGTATTTATAATTTTACAACATATTCTGCATTAGATTTTTGGCATGCATGTCTCCGTTCTCACCTCATTGAATTTTGAGTAGGTATCTCTCATAAGAGGAGAGGGATAATAAAAATGACTTGTTAGATCACATGCTCAGAATTATTTATTGTTTATTTCTCCAGTTTAGCCTATTTTAAAAGCTCCTGATCTGTGCAGAAGGAAAAAAAATTCTTTGCTGTTTGACTAGGATTTTCATGGGAAATAGAAAGGTGTGTAAGATAGGTTCAGATGGCAAAGTTTTTTTACTATAGAGAGTTCAGCTGCTCTTTGCAGGAAGTTATTAAGGTGTTCCCAGCTGTACCACAGAATTGCATCCTGAAAGGGCTTTTGAGCAGATGTTGCTTTGGAGACAGAAGGAGAAATGTGTGTACATATATATACATTTCTCTACACAATACCAACATGTGCCTCATTTTTATGAAAATTCCTATTTATTACAATTTGGTTTTTTTTGGATACTGATGTCTCAGTAGGTTCTTAAATATATATATACATTACTGCTGTGAAAAGAGTAAACCATACAATTTTATTGTAAGGCGAAGCCATACTCTTGAAGAGGAAAGGAATATTTGTGTGATCCCAGCATGAGCTGACCTGAGACAGCATTGCAAGAAGTTTACTGAGGTAAGTCTTTTTCAAAGCCTATGTTGCCCTTGATTACCATATGACTTCTGAAAAGACCTGGCTTCTGCTGTTACTTTGTGAGACCATTTGCAAAGCAGAGAAAATACTGTGCTCACTCTTGTATTTTTCCACAGAGAAATTATTCTGTCCCTGCAATGTGTCTTTGTTGTATCCATTAGTGGTTCAAGCTCGTTGCTCAGACCAGGTGCTGCCTGTTAGTCGTGCCCATGTTAGTAAGATGTATTGACAAACAACACATGGGCTATGATGTGCTACATGGCTCTTTATCTCTGTTACCAGGTAGGCAAACAGTCAGAAAAAATAAAATTGCTTTTACAAAGTCCTTGTCAGAGGCAGTTGGAAACACTTTTGTTAAAGTAACTTCTTAAAAAGTGGAGATTTGTTGAGAATGGGTTTCTGCATTCAGACATGACAGCTTGCAGTGAAAACAAGAAAGATCTTGGATACAGATCAAACTCTGGTTAGATTGGGAAACATCCATTTGCAACCCAGGAAATCATTAGTTTTGTGGTAGATAAACATAGTTTTGGTGTTGAGGTACCTCAGGGAGGCTTTTTGTTAGCACATCCCTACTGCAGGCCCCCTCTGCTTTAAACTGGCACAGAGGTAGAATTAGGCAGCCTTTGGACAGGTAACTGAATGAGACTGCAAAGAGCACCTCAACTGCATGTCTTTCCTTGCAGTCGAGACTTTTAAAACAATGCATCATTTATTCACTGAAAGGTGCAAAGTGATCATGAAAGGACAGAACCAAGGACTCCTATTTGGGGTTTTGTCCTTGCTTTTTGCCTATGCTCATCATCCTTCCTACAGCAAATTCTTTCCTGTTGCTCCCTGTTTCTCTGAAGAGTTCATTTTTTCCCCCAGATCTTAAGGTTAGTGATGGAAAGAGCAATCATCCTTACTCTGGCTGTGGTGAAGTAGCTGCTTCCAGATAAATATAGCCAAGGTTTGCATATGTAATTTCAAAGACCTGAGGGTTATTTTGTTTGGTTGTGGTTTTCTTCCCATCCAAACTACATTTGATTCCAAGGAGTGGGATATACTGAACAGCTCTGATTTAATTTTCATTGAACTGAGGTGCTCTAGGAGGTTTTCATAAACTTACTCTATTAAAATAAAGTTGTTATGTAAGAGCCTATTGCTGAATATAAACAGTTTCTGGAAACTTATTCCCTTGCAAAACAAATAGTGAAGCTCTATAAAAATCCTTATTTTGGAAAACCTTCTCTTCTTATGAAAGAAAGAACCAAATCATCTAAGATGAAGTAATATTTAAAATAAAGGGAAAGGAAATGAAAAGCTTATTAGCAAGTCTATAATTGTACTTCTAGCACATTGTAATTACACAGTGCATAAATTTCTCAGGCACTTGCAACTGCTTTTTATTTTTGTAAGCAGAGTTCCATATATGTAGAAAATACATTTTTAGCCATAGTTTTCTACTTAGCATATTGTAGCTACAGGACTACACATATAACATGCAATAAAAACATAAAACCTGACAATCAGATTTTTTTTTTGTTTATTAATAATAAAATACTGGCTAGTTAAATCTTCTGTTAGAAAGTAAGAAAAACCCCAAACTTTGGAATTTAACTTTGAAGCAATTGAATTAACATACTATGTTATAATACATTTATAATGTACTATATGGTTCAAGACACAGGTTTTGGACCTATTCATTGCAATAAAATTGCTGGGAAAGTGGTTGGAAATTTTATGTAAGATTTGGATGATTTTCATTAGTTTAGTAAATTCTTTAGATTGGCTGATTCCTTGTACATATTAGTATTATAGCCTTTACTGCTCAGACACATCTTTAGTTCATAGTATGTTTTTTTTTTTTTCCTCTGCAATCTCATAAAAAATAAATTAAGTCTGTAAATTCCTTATCTAGTGTCACAAATTGCTTCATTTATTTATGTGTTTAGCAATGATTTATACGTATATGCAAGTACAGCATCTGGTAATTTTACTATTGCGTATTGAGGAGGTTCATAACCCTTGTTTGAGAATTGCATTGGGTTCCAGTGTGCAGCATCCCCAGCATGGAAGCATCTGAGAGCCATTCTTCTCCCCATTCCTATTAATATTAGCTACTTTGGGTCAGATTCTCTTTTAAGAAATTGCTGCAAGATGTCTTTCTCAGTACAAACACATTTTAACAACAAATGGATCAGTTATTCACTTGCATCACATTTTCTTTTTCCATCCCCTAAGAATTAACATTTCTGCTGCTGCCTTGCTTTGCTTTTCCTCATGGCCCCTGACAGGTGTGTACTTCTTAGCAGGTAGATTGCAATTCCAAAAAGTTTTGCAGCACACCATAAATGATAAATTCCTCTTGCAGGAGCAGTGGGAAACGTTGTGCAGAGTGTGTTGGAGTCTCCTAAAAGTAGACAAGAGAGGAACAGAAGACCAGCTGACACATCAATAATGAACATGTTACTTAATTCCATTTTAGTGGTAGCATAAAGTTGGTTGAGGCAGTTCAGAAAACAAGATGAAATGCACAGTGAAGTTTGGGTCTCTGATAGGGACATGTTAAAGACTCTGAGAAAGTAGAAGAAATTATTTTTGCAGAGAACCTGTGAACTTGTAAAGAGAGATTGATGGGATGACTGATGGGGCAGAGGTAATCACAGAAGGAAAAGAAGGTCCTGACAACATCCTCAGTGAACAACGTCTGAACTTGGGTAAAACCAGCAGAACCTGGATTCCCCTAGAGTAGTATGTGAGACCTGTCTTGACTGTTGAGCTGTTTTGAAGAGTTAATCTAAAGTAGCATGCATGTGTTGATAATAAAGTCACATATTGGATGAGTAATGGCATTGTATATAAGTCCATTTGTCTTCCAAATGCTATGATAAACTAGAATAGGTTCTCATTCTTGCTTTAGGGATTTCCTTATTCTCCCTCTCTCAACCAGCTGGTGAGTGGATGGAACACAGTCCTTACATGAGCAAGAATCACTGGTGAATGAAATTGGGCCCTGTAGACCTGCAGCAAGTGGGGTTATCTGCTCACCTGTTCTAGCTTGCTAGAGAGCTTCTGTCTTCTCTTTTATAATTTTTCTTCTCAATTTTCAGGCCATATTTTGGAAAGAAATCCAGATTTATCCATAGTTTCTGTATTTGCTTTGCTTTTCCTACCCTTAAGTTGCTTTAGAACTTCTTCTTTTGCCCACTCATTTCCTTGTCCTAAAGAGACTAGATTTGATTATATTTATGATCAAAATCTTGTAGTCAGTGTTTTGCAGAATGCCCTGTCCACAAGAATCCTATTTGGCCCACTTTATGCTCTCATTGTACAAATAATAGAAAAAATGGTGAAAGTTTCTATATCTGCCTTGCCAGATTTAATTCTGACAGGTGTGTGCCACCTGCCCACACACATTGTGTAATGATGTCCTTGAAAACAGCTGTGCATCACCACATCAAGAGACATAATTTAAGATCCATTAAAAATAGACTACTTGACATAAGAGACCATTGGTTTGATGTAGAATGGTAAGCCTGAAATAGTGAATTTGTTCCAGCATTTTACAATGGATATTACTTTTTTTTTCCTGAATTCTTCTAAGTAGTACTGTGACTCAGTGGTAGTGGTTCTTAAAAACATGGCAAAAAATTAAATGTGTAGTATAGCCACTGAGAGCCTCTTCACTTACTGCCTAGTCACAGAGGATGGAAACTGGCCATCTCAGATTTAATCAATCTTGAATAAGAGCCCAGTAATTGATATAGGGAAGAAATTCAAAATATGTTTGCTAACTACAGTAGGGCCTATTAGAGTGATTTCTGTATTGGTTCTCCAGTCATATATTCTATTTCAACTTGGTTTATTTAGCAGTATTCTAACTTATTTCTACCAGGATTAATTTAGCTAGGAGACATTTCTTGCTGTGTTTTTGATTTTAGTGTATTTCAAGTAAGAGTCAGCAGAACTCTTCATCACTCCAAGAAAGGTTGTCAACAGAGTTGAAGTTTGTTCTGAGTTTTTTGGGAATGGCAGTTTTTAGATGTTTAGCATTTTAGTATTCTCTTTACCCTATACAGCCTCTGTGAATAAACAAGCATGTCAGAGAAGTATCAAAACTTGGGAAGAAGGGAAAAATCACCATTATGATTTGAATATTTTCCTTTTAATACTTCAGTGATCCATAGAAGATAGGTTTGGTGAGGTTTTGTTTAGATTTGGGTTTGGTTTTCTGAAATGTTCAAGGTATGTCCAAAAACAAGAGCTAGGTGCTTTCTCTCTTCATAATAAGTTTACATATTTAGTTGTCCAAATTTCCCATCATGTTGCAGCACCACAAACCAACAGTGATCTATCACACTAGGTCTTGCAGATAGTTGAGTAGCTTTAGCTCATCACAGAGAACAAATGCCAAACTCTAGGGCTCACCAAATATGAAGACAATAGCTTCTATAGGTACCTAAAATAAATCACATGGTGGTTTTATATAGCATACTGCTCCTATGTCACTATGCCAACCAGAAACCAGCCTTGTAATTTCTTTAGAAATAAACAAGATCCATTTTGTAACACAGGTTCAGCAAGTGAGGCATAAAAGCCCGTGTGCAATTTTTCAGCTTCAGTTTTAAGGTGAATATAACGCAGAAGTGAAAAATACACTTTGGGAAGCACATGTCTCTTCTGAGACAATGAGGGAAGCAGGCTCATGGCCCTCTTGGTGTTCCAGGAGACTAGTGTCCCCAGAAAAGTAAAATCTCTTAGTTTGCAAATTCTTTTGTGCAGGTCTTACTTTCTGTAGGCGCGTGAATGTCTAACACAATAACCCAGACTAGTCAGGATCTCAGTGCTACCACAGTGTCAGCAGTAAATAACAACCATCAACCAGCACCTCCACTATTTTAACATTTTCCCACTGATTTGAGTTGGCCTCAGTAGGCAGGGATGTAATGCAGAAGGAAAACACCTCAGAGCTAGAGCTGAGGAGTGCTTACCCATCAGGGGCCAGGTGTAGCCCAGATTTCCTCCCGCAGGGATCTGCAGCCACACGGGCATGTTGTATGCCTTCCATCCAAGAAAAAGCATAAACATACACTGCACTATTGGAGGGGACTGTAGCAACACCTGAGCCTGTAGCATTCTATAAAGATATCTTACACTGTTGGCTATTCATTTATGAAAATCACATAGTGAATCACATAACTGTATCCAAGCCCACTGCACTATTTACAGCTCCTGAGTATTCTGCCAGATATTTAAATTATTAAACTACTTGCTCCTTATTAGAATCATATAGCTTTTCTTTTCCTTAATATACACCTTAAAATTAAATATTTTGGACATATCTTCTCTAAACAAAAATTGCCAGTTTTGTTTAAGGACTTGAGAGTTTTAATTGAGAATCTCAACTAAATCTAACTTACTGATCTGTCTAGAGTCTGAATTAAAAACTTGAATCTGGGAGCAAAAAGGAATTTTAGTCTAGGTTTAACCCAAAGTACTCCTATGATTTCAGCACACTTTGTTCAACCAATACCAGTTAAAAAGTGCTAATCTTCATTTTAAAAAATTGTATAATGATTCATGCTATTTTATGCATATTTTACAATAAAAGAAATAGTATTTTTTTGTTTCCCCTTGTTAATTTGTATTATCCTCTAACACAGTATCCAAATTAGCTCTTGGGAGCATTTTTTTTAAATCTTTGACTCTGATTTAGGAAACCAGCTTGTCAGTGAAGAACCAGTGCCACCTTGGGGCTGAAAGCTGAAAGGAGGGGAAGTGTCCAAAACATTAATTACAGTCTGGGCATAAGAGGAACCAGGAACAGAAAAAAGGCAAATGGAGAAAAAATTTCCAGCTAGTGAAAATGGTGTGAAGCAGAGTACAGAGACAGACAAATCCTTGCCCAGAGGCTGCTGGGGCTCCACAGGGCTGCCCTGGTTTGAGGAATGGTGTGAGGGAGAGTTGGCCTCTGCAAGCTGACACAGCTTCTTCTTTATGTCAGTGACACCTGCCCAGCCCTGCCCCAATGCAATCCCTCTGAGGGGCTGACTGACTGGAAGTGGGAATGTGCAGGACCTGCTGTGTCCTCAGCTGCATCCACACATCATTCTTCTTGGTCAGAATTCTAACTGTACACTGGAAGTGGATGCTTAAAAAGAAGCAGAAAAATGGCAAGCAGGTTTAGGATAATGCCTCTAGAAAATTCTGACCTCTATTTAAGCTATTTTATTATAATTCTGTTTATCATAGCATAGTGAATTTGAATTAAATTTGAGGAAAAGACACCTTACATAGAAAACTGTGTGCTTAGTGTCGGGCATGACAGCACAAACTCGTTTCCACTGAGTACATTTGCTGAATAATTTGTCTTTGAACTCCCTCTGGTGGTATAAAAGTTTTGGAAGTAGAAAAAGATTTTGGAAGCATTTGAGGAGCTTCAAATAGCAATAAGTTGGTAGTTTGTGCATCTTCACGCTTCCTAAAGATGACTATGAATGAAGACGGGAAAAATGGAAAATCTATAAAACTTATGCANTAAAGCAGAAAAAGAGGTTGCCTTGTGCTGCAATCATGCTTTAAATTGGCAAAACAATGTAGAAGTCTTGCTCTGTTGAGAAAGAAAATTTTTCTAATTGCCACAGTGGAACTATTTTAAAGCAGAAAGAAGACAAAAAAGCTGAGGGGGCTGGGGAACACTGTAACTGGGATGGGTTTGTCTGAAAAATCCTTACACTGGTGAGCAATTAGCCCTCAGACAGGGTTAACAACAGAATTATTTCCCCATCATGATTGGGCTGCTCATACAAGCAGCTGCTTACCAGAATGAGCAAAAGAGTCACAGGCTTTTAATGCTAACTTGTCTACTTTGTACATGAGAACACACACAGGGCATTTGCCAGCTGCAAGTTGTGCTGTGTGTGTTAGACAAAAGCATCAATCTTAGAATAAATGCTGGTCTGTTAAATGCAAGCTTATAAACTGCTATTTCATCTGCTGTCTGCACTGGGTGGATAGAAGATCTTTTTTTTCTCTTTGTTTCATCAGCAATTAACTTAATTATGTTTTATTTTAAAGATTTTGGATGTCACGCCATTGAAGAGGGTCTCATGGGAATAGCCTCTGGAAAAGGAATGTTTACTATATTTCCAGGCTCTGAAAATTCCAGAACTTCTGAACTCATAGAGAAAACCTCCATCTGCTCAAATATAGCTCAGCAAAATTAGTGTATTCTTCATTTAAGATAAAGTCCTTATGACAAAAATATTGCTAAAAATATTAGATCTAACAGTAAAGTATTTTTTTTTTAATGGGCATCCTTATTTTGGCAAAGTACAAGAAAACAGTGGAAGATTTTGTTCTCAATTAGAAAAAAAATTGTATCTTTTTCATTGATTAAAAAAAAAAAAAACAAAACAAAACCAAACAACCAGGAATTAGAAACATTCTGGAACTGGAAACACAGGAGTGGTGGTCAACATCAACTTCGGGTTTGGGGCAGCTGGATCAGGAGTAGCCAGGCAAAAACATTGTTGCTGGCAAAGTCTGCAGGGTAATTTTTAAACAAAATTTATAGAAAACTCGTGGTCCTGACGGAATATCTGTTTTGCCAGATGCCTTTAACAAGATCTCCCAGGATGTGTCTCAGCCACCAAGGGATACATGGACTCTGGTTCCTGGCTGAAGGGGTGCTTGACAGCCCCACACAGTATTACCCTCTGGCTCTGCTCTCTAGAGCTTGCTGTACAGAGACTATAGGAAGATGAAAAGCAGTGCATGTCTTTTAGAAGTCAAGGAATTAAGAAGATTTGGTGCTGACAGTCTGCCACAAGCTGGAGGCCTGGTTCTGTTTAATCACAATTTTTTGGCATGTGAGAAGCTGAATGGTGACTTAAGCAGAAAAAAAAAATAGTCACAGTTCTCTCCTGCCTTGACTTATGAGGCTTTACTGCAATCAAACTAGCAAACACCTGTTGTCATCTTTTGTGCTTATCCAAGGCTCACACCCTTCTGGGTGTCAGAACTTTTTCCATCCCTGCTTTCTGCAGAGCAAGGCATCAGGCATTATACAGGTGTATGCTCCTTGTACTCTAACCACAGTCCTGAGAGCACAGCCCTGTCTACTCCTTCCACCTTGTTCCTCCACAAGAATCCCAAC
>VZRH01002097.1:428383-490964 GCA_013397555.1 Urocynchramus pylzowi
ATCTTTTGCTGCATGCTTTTGAGCAGTGGCCAAAAGTTCAAAATGCTGAATTTAGCACCATTCAGGGTGGTACAAACAGAGGGGAAGGATGAAGCATGAGCAGCCAGAAAATTTAGTTCTGTTCTATTTATTATAAAGCATGAGCAGCCAGAAAATTTAATTCTGTTCTATTTATTTATTTATACAATCAGTTTTTCTGTTTTTAATGCTTTTCCTCTGGAAGCCTACATCAAATATCTGTGATATCAGTTGCAAGTTATAGCTATGCTGAGGGGAAAAAGGATTCATTTTTATTTAACTAATTTTCATATATATAAAATATTTCCATATATAAAAAAATACTGCCTTACAGCAACTCTACTGTCTCACAATGTAACACTGTTCATTATATCCGGTTAAACGTGGGCTGAACAGGAGCATTTTTATTTCCTCCTCCAGAAATGAGAAAAGAAAAGTTTAAGGGGAGCAAATTTATTTTTATATTATCACATATTCCTGCTCTGGGAGCTGAAGTTAAGTCATCCTTGCTGACCACCAGTATTGAAAATTGAGCCTCTTCCTCTCCTGCTGAATGCTGGTTTGGGTCACATTTAGGCTCTGCCAGAATGTTCTGTCTCCCAAATGAAAAGAGCATATGCTAAGAGAAGAAGTATTGTACTTACTGTGTTTCCATATTGATGTGAGGGGGCCTTACTTAACAAGGAGAACTCTCCCAGGCTCTCCAGGCTCAAATTCCTCCTCCAGGTGGATGTCAGTCTGCAATGCCTCCAGTGTGAAATGCTCCCAGACACATCCCAGTCCCTGCAGACAGCCCAGCTGTGCGAGGTGACTGCCCAGTGCCTGAAATTGAGCTGGGCACCCCTGTCAGAGCAGGGCTGTTCCTCAAGCCTCAGCCAGCTCTGGGACCAACAACCCTGGGAAAACTCCAGGCATTTGGAGAAACAGTGAATTCTTCACAGATGTTCACCTTACTGTGAAGAACAGCAAAGATGTGGCTTCAGAATGAGAAGGAATTTAGTGAAGGATAACACCACCACGGGTGATACTCTGTTTGCATTTTTATGATGCTAATAGAAAAAAGACAAGCAGTCCAAGACACTTAGAAGTTAAAATTGCTAATAGACAATTCTTCTCATATTTTCCTCTTTGGAAAACAAAAAATGAGCATGGGGAAAGACTATGAAATGAAACATTGACTAAGAGGAAAGGCATATTTTAAAATGCTTTCCCATTTCCTAAGAAATACAAAGATTTTAAAGAACCCTCTCCACATTGATCTAGATTAGAAAGTTGTTTGTTTATTTATTTAAGAACTTGAATCAGATTAGATTGTTCAGGAAAAGTTAAAATTTTGGTATTCAAATCTAGATAAAAATGGACAAATCAGATTGTTCTTATAACTTACTGTTACTACCAGTCAGCATCTTAGAAACATGTTTGATGTATAGGTACAGAGTAGGTTTTTCAGAAGCACAACAGAGCTACCCAAGTTTCAATGATATTTCTGGGGTAAAAACAAGCCCTGACAGGTGATGAGACAAATGTAGCTGCATAGCAGCATGACCAAAGCACTTAGGTGGTCACTACCACAAAAAGATGTTCAAAACTGTGCCACTAATGTGACTGTTTGACAGAGAATTTTATTTTACTGCCATTTGTCAGTTTTCAGGGAAGGATCACAACCATGAGAGCACAATGGTGCTGCACGTGTCTTTTCTGAAAGTAGAACTGTTTATATTTTAAGCTGTATGTAGTCTTTAAGCAAATAATGTTCTTGTGAAGACGACGACTAAAGAATACAAGAGAGGCGGTGTGTGCAGCAGCAGCCTAAACAAAGAGATTTTGCTGCTCCATACAGACTAAATTCTCTCTCCATGGCAAGTTGACTGATCACCAGGCAGTTGGTGGGAAAAGCTACTTACCTTTTGTTTCAGGCAGAAAGATAAAGTGTGGACACTGGTTCTTGATGCACATTTTTTTCTCTGCGGTGTGGAAATGGGTACTCCACACTTTTTGGGCTTGCTCTTCCAAATGCCAGCTTCTGTGTCTGATGGAAGTCAGATCATACACCCCCCAGTGAAACCAAACAACACTGTCATTCCCCAAAGGAATCCTTCCATTTCCATAACAACTAGACTGGGTGTTGAACTTGGCACTAACTGTCTCAGGGAAAATTAATGTCTTATAAGGAGAAATTATTTAATTATCAACCCAGTTATATGTTATTATAAAGTATCAGGCATACATAATTGCTAAAATCTGTGAGTAAAATTTTTATTTGGAGTTTTTTTGGGAGGATTCAGTGAAAGAAACTTTCCATATGCCTATGGCAGAACTTTAAACTCAGCAGTGGGAAAGGACCTGGTGCACAGTCTCACAGGAGCAACCTGCACATGCCATACAAATCCTTATGCACCTCTTGAAAGCCATCATGACCTCCTGTGTAGGTGGAAATCTCCCTATCTCTCTGTATTCAGTGAAGGGGAAAACATCCAACAAAAATTGTGTTACTCTGATTTAGCATCTGCTGCAGGGAAGTGCAGTGAAGACCACCAAGGTGAGAAATAGTAACTGATTGCAATGACTTTCTCAGTCCTCAACATTTTTGCAGTTTTCCTTAGAGGGCTAAAAGAGGAAATGAGACAGGAGGAACAAACATCCTCATGCAGTGTTTGGACATGTGAATTCTAGTGAAACTTTCATTCACCCTCTCTCCTCCTTCAGGCAAAATTCACTTACCTTTTGGATATTTTTTAAAATTTATTTTTATTTCACTTCTCCTTCTTAAGAGAAATATTAATAAATCTTACCAAAAAGTGGATGTATGTGAAAGGTAGTTTAAAAGTAGCCTAACCACTGCAAGTTATTTGTGATTTCTAAGGGAAGAAGTCAGGATATTCCCATGTTTCAGAAGGATCTTTTCAAACCCTTAAAAGGTTACTGGTTCTGAAGATAGCCTCTGATTCTGTTTTCTAGGACCACAAAGTATCTGTAAGGGCAACAGCCCATAAACACATGAAAATAATAAAGTAATCACTACTTCTGATTTAAACAAAAGCTGCATTTTTTGCAAGCCACAATGACCAAGTGGACTGTTAAGCTATTTTCTGCAGCAAGTGGCTTCAAACCCGTATCTGTGTCTTTTATTCACTAGGGAGGGGTTGCTCTTTTTTTTTAAAGTTCAGACTGATATCTCTCACATGTTATCATGCATTTTGACTGCCTTATCTTACTCTCCTGTAAAATGAAATGAGCTCAATATCTTTGTTTATTCCTTATCCTTTGGAGTTGTTGCTAAGTTTGCAAGACTTTGGTAAGCAGGTCCTGTAGGCAGGAAAGAGGCTGTGGTATTATTAAGCAAGACACTTGGTAGCACACTTTTATTGAGCTTTACAAATTACTGATGATTGAGACAGTCGTGTGGCTTGAGTTCACAAAGCAATGCCTTGGAAAAGGGAAAAGGGACCTGTGGCAGCTCTTGAGCTCCAAACCCAGGTCAGAAAGAGCATTTGAGGGAAGGAATTAAAAAAACCCAACAACAAATAAGCTAACAAAAAAGCCCAGGGCAGTGCTAAGGAAATGAGTGCAGGACAGGTGAGAAAGATCCACCTGGCCCCAGTTTATGTCTTTATGTTTATGGGTAGTGCGACAACCTGAAGCCCTGTGGGCCATCACAAGGAGACTGGAGAGAAAGCACTCTCTGAGATGGAATCATCCAGGAAAAGCAGGTGACTGTGAGAGGGACACAGGACAGGACAGAGGGCTGGGTTGGCCTTATGAGGTGGTTCTGCAATCTATCAGTCTGAGAAAGCTCCTCCTGAAGCTTTCATCCAGGAAGGCATACAGGAAAGGGTTGAAGCAGCTGTTGGCATAGCTTAGGCTGGTGATGAAATAGGAAATCCCAATGACAAGTGGAGTTTGTGGGATGTCCACAATGAGGGCCACCACTGTGCTAAGGTGAAAGGGCGTCCAGCAGAACAGGCACACACCCAGGATAGCAACCACCATCAGTGTCACCTTTTTTTTGGCTTTGTCCAGAGCTTTGGCGTTGCAGTGGAGCTGCACATGTCTCAGTCTGCACAGCATGGTGGTGTAGAGGGTGCAGATGGTGGACACTGGGATGACAAAGCCTAAAATAAGGGTGTAGATCCGACTGCCTTTCCACCACGCGCTCTCGGGGTGGGGGAACACGAAGACGCAGTGGGAGCGCCCCTGCTCCTCGTGTATCTTAGCAAAGACAGCGAAGGGCAGGATGATGACAGTGACAAAGGACCAGACACAGAGGCTCACAACCTTGGCAGCTCGGTAGGTGCGGTGGGACACCTTCCTGGACTCGGTGGTGGCCGCCACAACGAGGTAGCGGTCAATGCTCATGACAGTGAGGAAGTAGATGCTGGAGAAAATGTTGTATTGGTCTATGGAGACGATGAGCTTGCACATGAGCTCTCCAAAGGGCCACTGCAGGAGCAGGTAGTCAGCAATGTTGATGGGCAGCACCAAGGTGAAGAGCTCATCAGCAATAGCCAGGTTGAGGATGAAGATGTTGGTCACTGTTTTCATCTTTGGTGCTTTGAGGATTACATAGATGACAGCAGTGTTGCCTGTCAGTCCCACGGCACAGATGACTGAGTAGATGACAGGCACTGTGATGTAGTACCTGGGGCTTGCTGGAGTAGTGGACACATTCAGACTCCCATGTACTCCTCCAGAGCAGTCTGCACATGAGGAATTGATTTCAGGGAGGGAGGAGTTCTCCATGGCTACAGAAGAGAATGGCTGGGCTCAGTGGGGGTGAGGATGACCTGGAAGAGGGCAAAAACAGGTGAGACCTCTGCTCTTCACAAGGCTGTCTCCTCTGGCATGCCCAACCTCTGAAATCTCACATATGCTTCCCACTGGCACCCTGGTGGCAGCTAAGGAAGATCACCAAGGGCTTAGCCAGCAGCCAAGTGTCCCAGCGGCTGCCCCTTCCCTCCTCCCACATCGTGGGAGCGCCACGAGGGGACAGCGCTTAGCCTCGGGCTCCCCCGAAGTGACCAGCCATCCCAGGGTGACAGCGCTCTCCCGGGAGCCCAGAGGCGCTGCCCGGTCGCCTTCCTCGCCGGCACTCGGCGGCGCCTCTGGGTCGGGAGTGCGCGGACGGCGGGGGTCCTGCTCTCGGGGGGAGCCGGTGCCCTCGGTGTGCCCCACGAAAAGCAAAACGCACCCCCCTTCCCGGCTGGACAGAGCGCTGTGAAGGGAGAGCAAGGATGCACTGACCTCCTCCAGCCCGGCTCCCGGAGCGGCGGGATGCGCTGCTGGGTCCGTGCAGGCGGGATGAGCCGGCACCGCTCCTTTGCTGGATCCCGAGAGTTACAGCCAATCTGGACAGCAAGAAACAGGTAACGCGATCAGAGAGAGAGGATGGTTTAAAAGTCGGAAGCTGGAGCATTGCAAGGAGATGAGTGCGATCACCTGGAGTCACGCCTCCTGCCGCGGCCCGGCAGCGCAGCCGTGGGAGCGCTCCCAGCTGCGGGCGGCATCCGCTGCTCGTGCTGCCCCCGAGAGCTCGGCACTCCGCACGGTGCCGGCGCTGGGCCTGGGCAGCGATGCTGTGCATCAGCTCCCAGCAACAGGATCGAGTTGAAGGTGCCCCTGCTTATTGCGGGGAGGGTTGGACTAGATGGCCTGTGAGCTCCCTTCCGGCCCTAACTAATCTATGATTGTGGGATCTTGGCAGGGAAACGCATTTTTCATGGGATGTGGGATCCAGAGGCAGGATGGATGCACAGCAGTCCCTATGGTTCTGCCTGACACTTTGACTCCTTCACACTGTGCTAGTGATAAACTGGAATATAGCCCTGGGAAGGCACTCTTCAGAGCTCCTGATTATTGGGGATTTTTTTTTCCAAAAAGTACATGGTATAAAAGCTATCCAGCTTTAGTTTAATTTTTGTTGCCCTTTCAATCGGAGAATTCTATGGGCTTGTAATACATTCCACAAAACTTTTGCATCTCTAAAATCGGAAGAGTAGGCAACTTTTTTTTTTCTTAATTCTTTTTTTTTTTAATGCTACAACTAGGACTGACCACATAAATTATCAATAATTACTAATAAATTACTGATAGCATAATAAATTCATCTTTTGGCAAACTGGCATTACTGTTTATTATCTGTAATCTAGTACCATGGAGAGAGACAAACACAGCCAGGCTCTGATTCTCCCACATTATGATGCATAATTACATAGATCAGCAGGATATCACAAACCTAAAGTTCCAAGCAAATAAATTATTAAGTAAATACATGAAAAAGGACCAGCAAAATGCCTCTTCTTCATTATGGCTATGATTTTTTGTAGCACTCTGTCTTAAATTATTTCATATTATTAGCTACATTATATAGCAAAGGATACTTCACCTCATAGAGTACACCCTCTGCTCTGTGATTCTTAACTTCCTTTACAGAAATATTTGAGATGAAAAGGTATTCACACACTTCTGTGCTCCCATGAGAATCACATAAATACTACACTGCAGGCTCTGCTTCCCTTTTTTTTGCTTATAGTTTCACAATCTGAGTAATGAAATGTCACCTTTGCTATGGAGTTTATTAGAAGCTAACATTTGGGTCAGGTTTTGTGACCTACTCTTAAGCACAGTTGTCTTAAAGTGAATGTAGCTTTGGAAACTCAATGTGCTTATTCCCCATACTGTAGCAGCAGTATGACAACTATACTATACACTACTCAGACAGAGGTGCCCCACTTCTGAGTTTCTAGAAGATTCTTGGGGAGTTCTTCAACACTGGTACTTTGTAGTCACTTAATTGCTTACATGCAAGTTCTGGGGGTGACATCACCTGAATGTGTACAAAAATTTTATCACAACGCTTGTGCCATGGTGTTTGTACCCACTCCCTTCCTTTCAGTTTTTGATTGGTTCAAGAGTACACCTTCTTCTCCCAAGAAAAAGATCCCCTAACTTTAGCAAAAACTTTATTCCATGGGGTGAATGTTTTGGGGTTTTTTGACTGTGCAGGGTTAAAAATGCGATTCTAATAGAAATCTGACTAGGAGGAATCTGCATTTTTCCTCTCTCCTGGTAGCTGAAAAATAGACTTTGGGCCTATTAAATCTCTGATGCATTTATGTGAACTGCTGTAATTACAGAGGGAATTGTAGCTGTCTGTACAGCATATCTATAAACAACTTGCTTCTATTATCAGGTGTCCATTGCTGATATTGGTGTAGTGTTTGAAGGCATCAAAAGACATCAGGACTCACATACAGCAGTTAAAGTAATTATTTTCCCCTTTTACAATATCACTTTCCCAGAAAGGCAGTCAAAGGGCTCTATAAGTTTATAGCTGACTGCTGTGAACTTAGAAATTCTGTTTTTGTGTGGATAGTTCCAAGCCACAGCATGTATCTCAATGTCTCAGCAGGTGCACAGAACATCTTCCTTTCAGCTGAAAGCAAACAGAAATGAGAAGTGTTAGGAATAACCTGACAACTTCTACAAGGTGGGGCTGTCGGGATTGGAAAGTTTAGACTGACAACCACAGCAGATTCCCTGGGAGCCATTAAAATCTGTAGGCCAAGTCCAGCTCTTGGCCAATGAAGCATGACCCCATTGCCTCTGGTGGAGCTGTGCCTGCTGACAAACAGCTGCACTGGAGGGTCATCAGGCACGTTCACAGCATATGAGAAGATACTGATTTGTAATCATTCTCTGTGCATACAGAATATCTCTGACTGTGCTTCCTTCTGGATACTTCAAGCAGTTCCTGCTATCCATGTTAGAAGAAGTCATATATCATTTTCTTTGAGCAGTTTAAGTCATAATTGGTTTATCCCTATATTTCAGTATCATTATCTGGTGTTCTAGATGAGCAACAAAGGAAAAAATGACTTCATGAATTGCCCTGAGATTTCACTGTAATGAGCCTATAGGTCTTATACCTTCTTTATTCAATTGATCCATGTCTGAATTTCAGAATATATCCTTTCCTCCTGTGGGCTAAATCCATTTGAGAGAGATCCATTTTAGTGGGGAACTGGGTCAGTTTTGAAGAACTTCCATCATCTCAAGTGGGGAAAAAAGCACCACATAATTCTGTTGGCAGGACTGCCTCATCAATCAGTACAGAAAATAACTCAGCAGTGGAGCAAGGCTGCAGCTTCTGCCATGCACTAACTTTCTGCCTTTGGCACTAACTTATTTACCAACACAATGTGCAGATGTGGAGGAGTTAAAAAATATTCAGTTGAGAGGCTCCTTCTGTGATGTTAGATTATTAGATCTATTAGTTAGGTGGAAAGAAATAAAATTGCCAGCTGACATCCAGATCAGACTTCTCCATACCAATCTTCACAAATTCTGTCAATATTTTCAGTCTTGCATGAATTCTTTCAAAAAACATCCAGTGATGGTAGAACCACACCATTCCTCAGACAACTTGCTCAATAAAATCTGTTCTTCAAACCCTGACCTTTTGTCATAATTGTAAACCCTTTGGTTATTATCCTGCCCCAAATGTAACACAACATTTCCTGTCCCCTGTGGTGATCTTTTCCGTATGTGAACACTTCAATGTCATTTCTCTAGAGAGGAAAAACACAGTTTTTACTCTCTTTCCTTTTGCCATATCTGTTTGAGATTAGAGGAGCAGTTATTTCCATTCAGTCTTTTTTTGTTTGTTTGTTTGTTTGTTTTAATGGTGTCTTCTATCAGGCTTTTTGGTAATTATTTTCTGTCCTTTCTTTGTGTTGGTATCAAAGCAGAGTTTCACATCAGTGAACAGGGCCTGTGGCAAAGCTTCAGATTGTTTTGATTTAGCCAGGGTTGGCAGGCTTCTGTGAACTCAATATTTGAAGAAATAAAGAGTCCTGTGAGGTAGGACTGGAGCACCGGGAAGTTGTTATGAAAGGACAAGTGCATTGTGTCTTTTGCACTGCATTACTCAGCAAGTAATCAGCCTGTGTCTATCACATCTTACTGGTTTCAATTCAAAATCACCCCAGTAAAATGAGCTTGTGTCCCACAGAGTGAACTAATCTCACTGCCCTGTGTTCCCTGGGAGCAGCTGAGCTCTGGCACTGCGTCAGTGTGAATAAGTGTCAGACCTCAGCGTGCTGGAAGGACAGCAGACCATGCAGGCCTTGGAAATCAGTTCTAAGCTTTTTAAAAACATGTTTGGTACCAGGAACTTTTTTAAAACAAAAGAAAAGTCAGCTTGTTCTAAACCCAATTTTACATATATATATATATGTGTGTGTGAAGTTAATTAGTACATTATGAGTGAAGTATTGAAGAGAAGCAAAAGTAGTAACTGAATAATAATAAATTAAAAAATTTTAAAAAAAGCCATATGTGCATATTTTTCTTGTCTTTGGGGTTTGGGGTTTTGCTAATAGAAAATTCTCTGAACTTGAATGTATTCATCACATTCCTCGGTCTTTTTTTTTCCATTTGTGAATGAGACTGTCTGGCCTCATCAGTCTGATGAACTTAACAATTCTTTTAAATCCATTAATTTCAGTAGGTTCTTACAAATGTTTCAGGCTTCTATTAGACTCTGTGTTTGCTGTATTGGCAATTAGTTCCATAAATTCCTCATTTACTTTGTTATTATAATGTGAGAATTGGAAGGATATTTAAATTGTTAGGGGAAAGGAATCCATTTTCAAGACTAAAAAATTAGCAACAGATCAGAAGTAACTGCAATACAAGATGCAGCTGTCCAAACTTGCTCAAAACTTCTGAAAGACTTGAGTGCTCTTCAGCCTACAAATGCTGAAATAGAAATGTCTGCTTTTAATCTTCCCTCTTAAGATTGCTAACTTATGGAATTCTTTTTCTCCAAGGCAGATCTTTAATAAAAACACAACAAAACTGTAGGATATTTAAGGTCTTCTTGGCAAGCTTCAAGAACTGCTTCAAATTTTTAGCTTTGTCATGGTGAGACATCATAGCCAATCTTAACTCTTACTGTTTTCAACACGCAGTGAAGACTTCCTGGGCAAGCTCTCTGGCATTTAAAGAACATTGCAGGGCACTATGAGGTTTCTTCTTACATACCTAATCTATCATGGTGCATCACTCCTCCTCCTTCCTGATGAAAATAGAGTCAAGTTATTTTGCTTTTTCCTTCTGTCAGATTTGACATTGCATGCAAGCTCACACCCTTAAATGGTTTCTCATCTGCTGCTGGTTTTCTTAGCTCAGGATTAAAGCTCTCATATTATAGGACTAATTTATATGTAACTTCCACTTAAACTTTGAAATTCTCCTAAAAAAAATTTGTGGCTTAAATGTGGAAGCCATCTGATAAAACTAGAACAACAAAAAGGTGATAAAATTGTTAGAATTAGATGAATTAGATTCATCAGCAATTACTGAAGTGCAGTCCAATAATTGATAGCATACCAGATCTTCTTTCTCAACAAGCTGTTTAAATTTCCATACCATGTGCTTTGATTTGTCTATTGTTATTCATAATAGAATAATAGACTCTTCAGTCTAGAGTTTTACATATATCTTCTTGATTTTTATATTGGCTTTTATTCCAAGCTTGCCTATATTAACTGAGTATATAATAAGATGCAAAGACCAACAAAGTCAGTACATTGTATTAATGGAACCAGTGTGGTGTGCTTTGGATTCATCTTTTTAAAAGCAACCTGTAAAAGTGAGGGTAAAAGGTAATAAAATCTCCAGCTGTTAACCTTGGAGTGATGATCAAACACAGAGGATGAGACATCCTTTTATATATCGCTGTTACTACCAAAATGGTTGCTCTAAGTTAATAAGTCATAAAAAGGAGTAAGAAAATATGTGGGAGCAACCTCAGGTTCAAGAACACCCTTTGAAATGAATACATTCTGTGTATCCTTCACAGCATTTGGAATTTAATTTTATTTATATAAATATACAATAAGAAACAAAGTTGTTTGGACTGGAATGGGAAAAATCCATATATATATGCAAATCTTGCTAGAAAGGATAAATAGAATTTTGTTAGCTCAAAAGGATACAAGTGTGTCAAATGCAAATATTGAACCAGAGATGGGAGGGGAGTGGCTAATGGCTTTCTTTTAGTGGGAGTACTGGACTGGGAAATACCATTCCTAAACCATGACATGTTATGGAGTGAAGAACTAATTTGGCTGCAATTACTGAGCTCGTCCATGTATTTTGGAAACAGCAGTGTTATTAAGTTTATCACCTGTGTAAGCCCCATATTTCTTGCTGCATTTATGTCTGTTTGCTGCCTTTTATGTCTGTTTTCTTGATGACTCCCCAAGCAGTCCAGTAGGTGCCACTCACATCCTCTCTCAGGGTTTGCTCCAAGCAGGATGTTTAAACCTCAATTTCCTGTGGGACAAGTGCACAGCTGTCTATGAGGATAGCCCTTCATTCAAACTTCTAGAAACTACCCACAAGTGTCTAAACAGTGTGTTCCTCTTTATATAGGGCAGATTTCACCAATGTCCACACAGTCCTGAGAAGTGGTGTGTTATCTCAAGGCTCACAGCGTGGGGATGCTGCCTGCAGCAGGAAAGCCAGCCTGGGAGGTCTGCAAGCCTCTCTTTGGTCCCTGTTGGTTCTGCAGCTGTGGCTGTTCCTTTATCTTTTGGTTTTCAAGTGAGTGAAGTTTCCCACAGATTCCCACCACAGAGCTACATCATCTTTAAGGGCAAAACACCTAAATTAGTCATTTGGCAGCTGTGGTGTCCAACTGCAGACACTAAGCAGAACTGTTGCTGAGCCTTTGCTCATTGACTCACTGCATTAAACATGACTTAGGAGTAGGGGGACACTAGTACTTCATATCTCAGTAAGTAATTTTACAGGAGAGCAATTTTGTTATTGCAGACATTTTTTTAAGAAATAGTGCAAGTAATTAATAATATCTTTTAAATATACATATAACAAGGAGATTCAAATAGGGAAGCAACATCAGTGGGACTGCTTGGGGCTGAATGCGAAGAAAAGTTTCTTGCTGCAGAAAAGCTTGTTGAAATAAAAATCAGGTATCTGGGCAGAGTAGCAAATACTGATTATTGGACACAATGATGAAACTACATGCTGTGGTTTTTTTCTTTACAATATTTATCAGGCCAAAGTTATCAGTCTCAGAATCAGGTTTTCCTTTTGCTCTCCCTTTAGATAAGTGTTCAAATAAAATGCTTCCAAGCTTTTTTTAGTCGGTGAACCACCAACATCTGGCACTTAGTGACTTGTTTTGTTCCCTTTCCAGAGGCAGTCATCTGTGCTGGGGTAAAGCCAACTCTGGTCTTGGGGCTGCTGCTTAGCTTTCATCTCCCTTAACCATGATGTGTTTATCACCACATTCAGGCTATGAAAAGCTTCCCCAGAATGAGGAACATTGTCAGAAAGCCCATGCTATTTAAATCATCACAAAGCATGAAGAACAAATTTGTGTACTTCTAAGGCAATGCCCTGGCAATACAGTATAGGGACAGAAGACAAAAATCTCCTGTAGTCCTTTATCTAGAAAACCAACCTCAGAGATGCTTAAAAGCAATCCAGAGATTTCTTTTGTGGACCATCCTCCAAAGTAAAATAAAATTGTAAAAAATCACAAAAAAATGCCCCCAAAAACCAAAAAGAAAAAAAAAAACCCTCCCTCAAAACCCTTATTCATAGGCAGAGAGGACTGGGGAAAAAAAGAAGAGGTCTATGAAAATAAGATTTCTGTGGGTTGGGAAAGACAGAAAGAAGGTAGACCTTATAAAAGACATATACTAAGAAATCATTTAAAGAATGAAATAAATGAAGAAGCAGCACCTACATCTTCCACAAATGTAAAGTAAGAAAATAAACAAGGAAGGAAACTATACTGCTTTTATACATGTATAGGGGGACTTATATACAGATATAGTCCCTATTTCTTCCCTAGCTTGCTACTTAGATGCTGGCTAATGAATAATTTCTGTATGTGAGCTGAAATACAAGGACTTACTGGCACTTCCTCAGAGAACTAAAATAATTTCTTCTAAATTCTTCCTGTTACCTTTAAACTTTGTGCCACACAAATAGCAAGGACAGTACTTGTTGTTTCATGCTTTGCTTGTGCATGAGCTGTTGATTGCCTATGTTTCAAAGACACTGACATTTTGGAATACTATTACCTATTTTGTGATGAGTGCCCTTGACTGAAAATTTTTCAATGCTTCTTGACTATAATTGCTTCTGTTTTCTGTCTGTGGCTTCAGCCAGGCAGTCATAAGTTTGATTGCTATGGTAAGTGACTTGTATTAGTGGCCTGAAGCCACTTTGTAACTAGGCCCACAATAGTTTTCACTTCTTTGACCAGTTCTAGACCTATGCCAAGCCTAGACACAGTCTGTTCTTCTGTATATTTGCAGGAACATTGGCATTCTCAGCTGCTGGGGGCTAGGCCAACGCAGCCTTGTGTGCATGACAATGATTTTAGGCAAACTGTGGTTTATATGGGATACATTATTCCAACTTGCTGTTGTTCCCACCATGTGTAAACACTGAGCAATATACCTGCTGATGGACTGATGTACCTAAATTGCCAGCTGGACTGCCCTAGCCTAGAAATCTTTCTATTCCCTCTGTCCTGGGACATTACCTGTCCTGTCATTTGGCATGAAAGGTATCCCTGTCCATGACAAGGGGGTTGGAACTAGATGATCTTTAAGGTCCCTTCCAATGTAAACCATTCTATAATTCTCTGATTAATTTTGTGTTTCTTCTTGTGTCATTTGTTTTAATGTTTAAATAAACCTTAATAAATTTCAAGGTAGAGTGGAGACGCTTGCAGTTGACAGCGAAAGCTAAAATAATGTAGAGAGCCAGAAGAGTGGATTTGGACCATTAGCATTTCTCACAGCTTGAAGAGGAGGACCTGCCTCAGTGCCCCAGTCAATCTCTTGATACAGAAACAGGAGTATGTTCAACCTGTAGTTTTGCCCTTTCTGCTGATAACTCTTTTTATAGGATGAGGAATGAGACAGTACAAGCACTTCCATCTCTAATCATGGTAGCACTAACACAGATGGAGTTTCCCAAAATAGTTAGTTTCTTTCTTTCTCTCTTAGTAAAAAAAAAAAAAAAAAAGAGAAACTCTGAAAGAATGACATCCTCAAGTCAATCTGGATAGCACCAGGCAGCCAGCAATGCTCCTGTAAAGAATATATTAGGCTAGCAATCAAAGAATAGATTTAAATCTTTCCCTAGGACCCATAATGTTGCCAGCCAGTATAAAGAGGCAAAAAAGTCAGGCTTGTGGCCAAGACTGTGAAAAATGGGTACACCATTAATTATTCTGACTTGCAGTAAAACCCAGCATCCAGCTATTTTTGCCTCATATTAAATATTCAGGTATTGAATACTAATTTTTTCCCCTATGTGCTAAAATATAAAACTTTAAATTGCAAAATGCTGCAGTTGGCATGCAAGCAAAACTAATTTGAGATATGCAATGTGCAATTTTTGTGTCTGCATGAGGACAATGAACTATTATCTGGAGTTATTTATTACTTTTCAGACACTGAGGCCAGTAGGAAAGAACAGTATTAAAGTGCTAAACCCTGCCTTAAGATCCAGTCCTTAGTGCTAAATCCTCTCTCCAAATCATTGGCTTGAGGGGTGCTGCCCACTAAGAATGGTCCTTGGCCTCTCCTGAGCAGTGCCAGGGAATTGCTTTGGAAAAGTGGCTGGCCCAAGAGGACAACACATCAGGGAAAGTTCAGATTGAAAAAAAAAAAAAAAAAAGTTATTGGTGGACCTATTTCACCTTCTAAAAGGAATAATTAATTTTGGTGAGATTACTGTTCTCCTGGGTGCTGTTTATCTCACATGTGTGTGGAGCCACAGGCCTGGAGTCAATGTCTGTCAGCAATGGGCCCAAGTGAGAAACCTGACAGATCTGTCTCTTGGCCAGCAGAACGTTTTCCTTGCAAATACTGAACTGTCATTTCTTTCAGTCACAGAAAGTGGGATTCTTGTATGCCTGGAATATGTCCATGCCATATTTGAGCATTTTAAAGTAGGTAACAACTTTTCTTTCCTTTTTCTATGGTGAACAGCATAATAATTATATAACTCTAGAGGTATCGAGGATGCATTTTTTAGTCTGGAATAGCAGAAGTTTTTTTTGAGGTTACTTGAAAATGCTTGTGTGAACAGCTTAAAAACAGCTTGAAAATTTTATAGGGAGTAGCTAATGGGAGCAGCTTGAATTCTGAAGACTCAGGCTGGTCACAGAGTGGGAAGCAATTGGGATTGTGGAAGAGGTGGTCTGGAAAATTTCTCATGGCAAAAGCAGCTGTTCTCACTTTTTTTTTTTTTTTTTTTTCTGTTGCAAATGAAGCAAGTTGAAGGCAGAAGAGGAGCCAGAGTGTCTCAGTGTGGGAGGTGGGGATATAGGGCATGGAGGAACATGACTGAGCAGGAAGGAGTATTTATTTCAGGTCCTTCTCTCCAACATGTCCAAGGTTGTTCTTGGTCTCACCTTCTTAACCTGCTGTATGAAAGATCAGAAGTCAGTGGAAAGAGTAAGCTGAGTTTCTCTGTGAATCTTGGAAATGTTCCCTTCACTCTGACAGTCCTGGAAATCTGGGTATCTTCCTTTCTGATTCTTATTTTAGCACTTCCTTTTAACTTTTTTCCCCATGTGTTTTCATGTATTCTGCGTTATTGAGTCTCAAGTTTTTACATAATTTCTAAAACTTGGCCTCAGCCCCCTCCAAGTGATCCTAAGGAGGCTATTCCCTACTCCACACCTTCAACATTGCCATAAGGAACTGCTTGTTTTCTCTGGCTGCTAATTCTGACCAGTGAGATATACTTACAGTCTTTGGAACTTCACCAGGAGTGTAAGAGAGCCCTGCAGACTTCTGGGATTTGTCTCAGCACAAGGATATAGTATATGCTCATAAATATTTTAAAAATCACTTCTTTATTTCTGCCACTTTTCAACCACATTTCCAATCAGCCAGAGTTTCACAGGCATGCTCAGCTTTCAGTTCTGATGGAATTTGATGTGAAAATTCTTAAAGAAGCCCTTTGCTGCTGTGTAGCTTTGGTGCCACGGAAACAGTACCCTGCCCAGAAGGGGACGATTTGTTTTTAGAATAAAATAGGTCTTAGATGGGGGAAATTAGGCTAAGGTGCTAAATGCCAAGAGTTTTCTTCATTCCAAGATTATGTCTTGTTTCCATGGTCAGGATGCCAGTTCTTAAGGAATCTTCAAAAAGTATTGTTACTTAACATGTCCACTGGGGAATAAATGTATCACACAGAAGCAGATGAAAAAATCCAGCATTTTAAAAAAAAATTAATATGAAAAGACATCTGTTCCATTAGTACCATTATCAGCCACTCCACATTTCATATGTTCATATTTGCCAGCTGCAGAATAAGAATACCAGTGAAGAATCATTTTTGTTGCCTGAGTGTGTCCATTGCATCTTAAATTTTAGGTTCTTTGGATTGTTTGAAGGTAGGGAGAAAAAAATTATGCTGTAATTTAGCCTGACAAAAAAAAATTACTAATGTCTCTGACTTCAATTAGGCACAGATGAGCAGGTAAAAGTATTTTCTCTGAGCTTCAGCAACTGAGAAAATTCATTATTTCTTTAATCTATCAACAAAACCAGGGTTTCCAACATAGGCTGCTAGTGGCTTTAGGGCCAACATAGACTCTTTCAGAGGACTTCTTGATAATAAATTATCAGAAATGGTAACAATTACAACAATAGCAATAACAATAATAAAAAATATATCTGGTAAGAATAAAGCTATAAACAGCTGAAAAAATATTAATGAGCACTGGCCAGTATGCTTTCACATAAAATGATTCATAATCTGCCTTTTGAAGCTTAGTCCTAACAGACTGCCATAGTTCAAAGCTGTTTAAAAAGCTTACCCTAAATCTATTCTTACCTTTCTCAAGAACCCATCCTTATGCTTGTCAATCTTTAGGAATAAATACTAGAATAGACTGATACAATCCTCAGGCAAGTGGAAAAAGGATGTAGCTTTTAATACTTGTGGGATTATTGACTGGTGGTTAAACCTCAACATTCTTTTGTCTTACAGAATGTCAAGGTTTATTTTTATCTATTTAATTTTGATTAAATAATGCTATGAAATTTAGCAAGACAGTGACTAAGAAATAAATCCACACAAATACATCAATCTATGTTTATAATATAATGCCTTTTGAGATGGAACTGTTAAAGCTGTGATTTCTCTGGCTTGGAGGGCTCTACAGGTAGAAATATTAAACTGTGGGTCTATACATTGGCTGTCATTTTCAGATACCACATTAATTCTGGATAACAGTTAATTTTTCTTCTGCAGACAAAATTATTACAAACTGCTTATCCCAAATCAGTTTTGTTTGCCAGTCTATGCATTCTTCAAGTCATAAATTTTAGTGCTTAGGGAGAAAAAAAGTGAGGCAAGTGAGGAATAAGATACATGCTGTGAATGCCCACTTTCATCAGTACTGCCTGAGAAAGGAGAATGGAATGCAGTGCTGAAAAGCCCCAGGATGCAGTTCTTGTTTCTCTTAAACAATACCAGTTCCTAAAGTTAATGAAAATAATATTAATATAATACTAATATTTATAAATAACCCTAACTGCACTAGGTGGTGAGCACATTTAATTTGGACTAGAAAAACTGTGAGATGTCAGGAAATATGGGAATCCTGAAGAGCTGTGCAGTTGTGCAAATATTTCTACATCAGGAAACTAACGTGCACTATGCCATGCTGGCTCCTGCCAGTAACACTGTGAAGGAAGACTTCCAACCCCTTTAGCTTCATTAGCAAAACTACGTCTCTTCTGAAGCCAGCCTTTCTGTTGACTAATTAGAGATTTCTGAAGGTATTGATTTTAATTTCTTAACCAAATCAAACAAAAAAAAACTTAACATCTTCAAAGGAGAAACTCTTTTAAAAATACCTTGTGCAGTGACTGTGAGCACTCTGTCATTGTCCTTACTTATCAACTTGCATGTGGACTGATGGAGCATTTCCACAGTTGCCTCCCAGTGCACTATTAATCCAGGATGAGAACAGTCAGATCCAATGTCTCCCATGTCAAGTGATTGATAGTTACATTTGTTTACCACATTACCAAGCCCTTTTTAATACTCTGCAATTTGATTTTCTGTGGGTTTTTTATTGTCCTCCACTCTGATTTATTAATTAATATTTTTATTTATGTTCCTGATGCTCATCATCCGCAGAGAGACATAAACAATGATGAAGACTTTAAGGGTTTCAGTGGGTCTTGAGGAGGGTAAGCCTTAGATACAGAGTATCAGAGTGCCATTTTTTTGGGTCAATTTCAGACTTTGCCCCGTTTATGTCTCATTCACCTTGCACAGGTGCTGCACAAGTACAGTGTCTTTTCTACACCAGATGTGATGGAAATGAAGTTTGCCTGCCTTGGAATGCACTGTGATATATACAGCTGGTAAAGCAGATAAGGTGGCCTGTGTAAATCTGTTTGAATGCCACAGTTATCCATGCCACGTGTGCTGGGATTCATATTTCCAGGATTGGAAACAGCAAAAGACCTGGAATTAGCTGGCAGTGTGTGCAAAAGCACATTGTAAAACTTGTCCTTGGCCCAAGGCAGCATGAGACCAACATTTAAAAATTCACTTTACAGTGTGTTGTACGTCCTCTTATCTTTCATACATCTATTTTTCCCTTTCCTTAATAAAATAAGGAGGGAATCATGCCCAAACACAGTGCTGTTTGCTCATCAATAACAGGTTCTACTTTTTCAGTTGGACAATTTATACTAGAAATAAATAATTCTCTTGTCCTGAAAAGATTGCAAAGGAAACTGTCACGTGCTAAACCCAACATTATTCTTTATTAAGAAGCAAAGTAGCCCTTAACTACTTACTGTTGGAGGGCCAGGTTTGCTTTTCTTCTTGTGGAATTCTTAATTTCCTGATGAAAAATTTGCTATCTCTCATGTCCAACTATTTTAACATAAAATCACCTTTTTAAATATTAAATATTATAGTCTAGGAAAATCTAGAGCTCTTCATAGGAAGTGTTTCTGTTTCTAGAACATCTAGATTGACTTTACCCAAAAGAAGCAACACTTAGTATGGTAATTGGATAGAGCCAGCAATGAGTACAGGGATAAAAAAATGGATTTGCAAATTTTAAAGTTAGCTATTGATAAGTATAGAATAATCTTTACAGAGGGATCAGCTTGTGAGTGTATGGAGTGGCTACTAAAAAAGCAGTCAAATGTAACATTAAAATATTTGCTAGAGGTCAAATTCTTTCTGAGAGATATCTGCTTGAACTCAGGGAATGACACTCTGGTAGTCTAGATCCATAGGTTAAGACCCTCCAAAACAAAAGCAAACAAAAACCCCAAAAAACAACAATAACAAAAACCCCACAACCAAAACCAAACCCAAAGTAAACCAACAAACCAAAAAAACCTACCCAAAACCAAACAAACTCTCCCAAATAAAAACAAAAGCAAAACCAAGAAAAACAGAAAAAAAAAAAAATTGCAGTTGGCATTAGTAGAGAGCAAAAATTCCTGTTCCCATGAGCGCAAAGGCCTCACAAATCAAGTTGTTCAGATACCAGAAAAAGAGGAACATTCATTGAACAGAGTGAAAGGTTCTGTTGGCAGCAGTGTTTCAGGCTTGCTTTCTCACTTTAGGTACAGCACCTTCAAATACAGAGCCACTGTGTCATCTGCAACAGAGAGGTACCACTGGAGTGTAATCAGATCCCCTGTTAATGTCACAGGCTTTTAGTAAGAAGTCACCTGGTTATGCTGAGATTTTGAAATCACACTGCAAGAATGTGTGTTTTTAGTAAATGCCTGCAAACTAATAGCAATGATAATTTTGGCTAATAGAAATTTTTAATCTAAAAAAAAATATCAAATGATTGAAAAACCTTGAATTTCTACCTACGAACCCCATGCATTTGAGAGTTTTGCCATTCACCATGTTGTGAAAAATAATTTATTCTTGGTTTCTTGAGGCTTAGGGAGAAGTAAAAATTTTGGGTTTTTTTTTTCCCCCAAAGAACAGTACCTTATCAGCTAATTTACACTTTTTCCTCAAAGTAAGTATCATAAAAGTATCTGTATTATGAAAGGAGCAGGTATCCATGGTGATCAGCAATTTACCACCTTTTGTTCTCAGTTTTCACTTCAAAGAAAGTAAAATAGTGACTCACTATTTGGCCTAATGGCTAATTTCTTCCTAAGACAATATAAACTGTAAAATGTTAGAATAGGGTTACAAATTACTTGCTAAATTAGCTAAACTTATCTCTGTCAAACCTACATCTTCAATAGAATCATACTATCAATAATATATTTCCATTCTAAATGAAAACAAGATATTGCAATACATTTTAAAAGGTGAGGTAAGTTACTGACATCTTTATTTGGGCTTTTTTTGGTTTGTTTTAAGTAAAGAAATTAAAAATTAGGAGATCTGCCAAGACTGAATCTCACAATCTGCACAGGATTAAGGAATAGACACATGAATATCTGTAGTTTCCTCCTTTTAGCTGCAGAGTGGTTGCAAGTGGTTCTGAAGATGACAGAGTTGAATTCTTCTTTCAAGTCCACATTAATGTTGTTGCCCTACTGGAATTATATTACTGAAAATATTATTTTAAACATTTTTTTTTCTTGTACGAGAACCACAAGACCTCATTTTCTTACTATAACTTTTATTTATCATCTTAACTCTTACACACAAGAAGATGTTCAGCAGCTGAAACCTTGATGGCTTTCCTCCATGTGGTACTAGAATGTACAGAGAACTCTTTAGGCTTGATTAGTGAAACAAAGTGGGAAATAAAGGGGGAAATAAGGAAAAGTCTTTTTGCTGTAATGAATACAACCAGAAATGAGATGGAGATTAGATAGAAAATAAGATGGAGATTAGAATTTGAGTAGAAGAAAGAATTTCATGCTGAAACTTTGAAGAATTCTAAAAAGGGGAATTTAGAATAGGTAATTTTATTATTATTATTATTATTACTAAAAAAAGATCAGTATTGATACCACTTAATGAGAAATTGTCAGTTTTTCATCAGCAGATGTAGAGGAAATAAATATATGGCTGTACTTTTTGCTATTTTATTCTTCCAAAGCTACAGAAGGTGTTGCAAGTGAAAATAGAGCTGTTTTCAATAGCAATTAAAATGTCCTTTTATTTGATTTATTCATCCAGAATTTAAAGAAATTTTTCTGTAAACTAGAAATGAAAATATGAGGAACAAATACTGCTCCCCTTGATGAAACCTAGACGTAGGACTGTGTTTTTGAGTCCTATCAGTCTTGCAGTCCTGCAGGCTGACCACTCCAAAATAGCCTCCAAAGTACAAAGGTAGATTGCTGGCAAGCAAAGGCTATTAAGTCTGTACTGTCTGGCTTGCAACTCTGAATTCAATATCTGCTTTTAGATAAATGGGCTATTGGAACTTGATAAATTTGTTACCACGCAGAGACATATCTTTCTAGCAAAATGTATTGGTAAATAAAGTCCTTTTAAATTGCTTCTCAAATCAAATGAATGCTTTTCTATCTCTAAAACAAAGATAAAAAGAGAAAGATTGGTAAAAGTCCAGACACCAGCCTTTTAGTGTACAATCTCTCTGTCTGCACTTAGATCACATTTTTTTCCCAGCCTTTTGTTATAGGATATTTTAGTGTGGTTTGGATTAAAAGTAATTTGCTTCCTGCTCATTCTATCTGTGCAGCAAATGAATGGTCTTCTGAATCTTTTCATATGCTCTACAGCACAGTATTTTGCAGATATTCTCATATTCTTACAATAGCTCTGAAACAGCTTTTCATGGAGAAGTTGTGATGCTGGAGATGCCCAATTAGGCAGCTGAGTAACAACTGTTCTTCAGACTTTCAACTTTTTTCTCTCAAAGTGATATTCTCCAGTATAACCACAAATTATTTTCCAAAATATCATTTGTCACAGTTGTGTTTCTTGGCATTACTTATAGTTGGATTTTACTCAGAGCATGTGAAAAGCAAGGAAAGCAAAGCTTTGTTTGAAGGTTCTTTATAGTACCCATAGGGGCTCCACAGGCTGTAAGTTGTCAACACCACTGTGGAGCCACATGGGGAAACAAACCTCTCTCACACATAAGCCACAGAGAACATTTGCCCAGCAATAAACTGTGGATAGTAAATATTTGAAATGGAAACCTGGTGAGTAAAAAGAAGTCTGCTCTATGGTTAAAAATAAAGACTGCCTTTTCCTTTCAGGCTATTATGCTGTGATACAGCTTAAGCCAAGAGCACTTTATACAAGGTGTCATCATTTCAGTTTGGTTTGCTCTTTTCCAGACATGCAAAATGTTCTGAATCCAACAGCAGGACCCTGAGTGAGGCTGCTGGAGGAAGTTTTTCTTCCACATCCTTACCTGCACACTGGTGCAATGTCTAGGCATTCAAGTGGAGCCCACTCTAGACTGCTTGGTCAGCACTTTAAACAGTGTACTCATCCTTCCTCTCCCTCTTCATGGCCTCAGAGGGAAATAAAAAAAGGAATTATAATAAAGTCACTAAAATACTTTTTTCCCCTAAGTATGTTGACAAAGAAAATAAATATTTTATCTGGTTTGATACTTCAGGGAAGAGTGTTGGGATGTCTATAGTGAATGAATGGCATACTTTTGTCCTCAGACCTCAGAACCAAAATAGTAAAACAGTGACTAATTTTTAGAATGACAGCCTGTCAGATCTAGCCTTCCTGTTGTTGACAGTACTGTTTTGTTATAGGATTAAAAACTAAGAACTGGAAAAGAATATTAGTTTATCATACTAAATGCCAGAGCTTTAGAATGAGGAATTGTTCTGAGCCCTGTGAGGTGACCAGTAGCAGGTGTTTGCTAGCAGGAAGATGCTGAATTTTTCCTTCAGCTTCATCAGATTAGTTACCTGAGTGTTTTTTCTGGGGAGCATCATATCTGTAGTGAGGTGAAAGTAGTACCCAGGTGCTCATATGGGAGTAGAAGAGCCTGACAATCTGGATTTTCTACAAGCAGTTATCTTAACTGATGGGGTCTCCAGGCAGAGTCAGTAAGTCTGGCTGCTTAAGTAGGACTTCCAGCCAGACTTATGTATCCTCAAACATGCAACCAGTCAAAAAACCAGTGCTGCTGTTTTTGAGCTGGGATAGTTCATTGACATCTTCCTGGATGTCCTGAATTCTCAGCCAGTATCCATCACTAAAGCAGGAGTTCCTCTGAATGTTAACACTACTTTTCTCAAGGGATCACCTGAGCTTTTCAGGATAAAATACCTGCAGTATTTTTGGCCGTGGCAAGAATGCAACATCATAATTTACTCAGATACATATTGGTCTATTACTACATTTATGTGTCTATCTATTCTATTTATTGTTCAGCTATAAACCTTTGTATTTGCACTTTTTATTTGTGTCAAAAATCAAATTTAAAGGGACTTCCTGTGAAACATCACACCTCACTGTAACTGGGGCTTTCACAGACGTTCTGCCCTTGCTGTGGAACAATTCCTATAAACAGATTTTTCAATATGACTTGCAGGAACAGGGTGGATGATGTTGTTTGAGGAAAACATAAATTCTTTAATTAGAAACCAAAGTAGTTCATGGGATGAATTTAAAGGTTCTGGTGAAAAACATCATTGAGTGCTGTGTTGAGATCTATTGCACTCCCCTCAGCTCACCTGGAAGTTACTGTGAGGTGCTTATCTCAGCACTCAGAGCTCAGGCACCAAACCATCATTTGGTTTCATTTCACCAGAGCCCCCATCCATCACAGCCCACTGTAAGGATGCACAGCACAGCCACACCATCTCTATAGGTCTATAAAGGTCTTTATAGGTCTATAAAGTTACTGCCTACAGGCAGTGATGTACCATGTTGTTATCCTTCAGTAATTCAAAAGATTCATTCATGTTTTCAAAAGCAAAAAAAGAAAACATTTCATGTTTTCAAAGGCAAACAGATTTGTTGCCAGAGTTTGATATTGTTTGCTAGACCCTGTGCCCCTGCAAAGTAAAAACTCAGCTCAGCTTTAAATATTTACGCTTCCAGCCTTTCTCCCTTCTGGGACTGGAGTGTCACTGGGGAGAGACTTGCACAGTTTTGAAATGGCAGTATGATATAAATTGGCATAAATTGAGCTGGTGACTTGAAAGAAGTGTTTGTGAATAATGCAGCACATTTTTCTCAGTATTTTGAAAGTTCTGGAGTGTTTCTTACTCTGAAGCAAGAAATAGAACTAGACACATAATTTTCATGAGCCTCAACTACTTTGGGAGCATTGTTGTGGGTGTAGTGGCATTAGATGAACACATTGAGAAATAACTTTTGTTCATTATATGTCAATATTAAAATCAAAGAATAAGAATTACAAGGTATCTAATGGGACAAATGTTGGAATAACTTTCTCATTATTTCTATTTAATATTTGTTTCCAATTTAGTAAAAATTAAAATACAATAAATCTGTACAATATGCGCTAATATAATTTCAATTTTCTTACAGTATTGTGCCTATCTTTGTATCTAATATAGTCATACATAACACAATAAATACTTTGAGACTGTATATTACTGGTGATCTTTTGGTATAGGCTGTAGATACAATATAGCTTTATTGTCCATTCCCTTAAAATCTGAAATTTTGAATGTGTGTTAGCTTGCATGTTTGCTAGGCATAAATCCCAAATTTCTTGGGACTTGATTTCTATGGCTGGACATCAGGAGCCAAGGACTGCTTGTCACTGATCTATGCTGCATCATTGGTTGTACACTAGTCTGTGAAGTTGGTGTCACAGCAAAAAACTCTTTTACTATGTGTCAAAGAATTACTTCACCATGTTAAAAATCAGGGAGGTTACAGGGGTATCTCAGGACCTTTGTCTATTTTTGGGCTCCACAATCTGCTGGAGTTGACAAAATGCCATGGTAAATAGGTAACATAATCTCTCTGGAGTCAAAAAGTCAACAATTGCAAAGCCTATTTCAACTCACATCTTTCTTGTTGGTAGGTACCCAGTTGTGTTTGTATGATGCCACCAGGGAGCAGAAGAGGAAACATGCATTTATCATCTGTGCCTTCTAACCAGTTCTCTGGCTCTTTTCTCTCAATTTTTTCTTAAAACATTTCTCAACTGTCATGAAAGGTTTAGCAGCAGTAGAGCAGAGTACCCTAAAGGACTTTTGAAGCTGGGACATCAGGAATTTCAGTCTCTTCAGTCACAATACTCAGCAACAAAAATTTCTGATGTGTGCAAGAAAAATATTTTGGCAATGAGAGAGGTAAATCACTGGAGCAGGTAACCAGAGAGATTGCACAGCCTTCATGCATGGGATGCTCAAATTTGGTTGGACATGGTCCTGAGCAAGTCGATACAAATTGGAGGTTTGATTTTGTTATCCCTTTTCTAAGGGGGAGTTCTAGTGAAATTCTCATTTTTCTTTAAAGAGATGATCAACTTCTGCAGTTCTCTCACGGCTCTGCAGCAAGTTTAGAAGAATGAAATAAATTATTGAGAAGCTTTGTAGAAAATGGCATGCTCATTTTAGGTGCCTTTGTATTTACATGGTATGTTTAGAAACATTCAATTTTTTGGTACACCCCAGTTTTCATAGTTCTCACAGTAGAGGAGTAAACAGTGGCAAATTGTTCTGTTATCCTTTTCAAAAAAAAAAAACAAACAACAATATAAGGTCCAACTTTTTCATGAATGCAGTGTCTGGAAAATTCTGGGGGTCCACAAGTACAAAGTTAATTCCTGTACCTAATAACTGGGTCAGAGAGTTCTGTGGGATATCAGATGATTATGTCTGCTTGCTCTGAAATTCATGTGGTCTGGTTCACTTTCTGCTTTCCTCTGGGTTGATTTAATCACAGTGAAAATTCAATTACATGTATGGCAGCACAAAACCAAAACCAGAATGTAAAGACCAGACCTAAAATACTGATTCTTATTCCCACAATACTATTCAAGCATATAACTGACCCTTTTTTTAGTAACAATTGAGAATCTTCACTATATTGGCAGTATTTGTTTACAGAAAAAATTATAGTGTGAAAAGATAATCAGAAACATAACTGAAAATGGAAAATATGCATAAAGTATAAATATATATAGTATACTCTATATATGTACAAAGTATGCTATAAAAGACAGGGTTCTCACAAGTTCTCACAAGGTTTTTTTGGTTGGTTTTGTGGTTTTTTGTGGCTTTTTTTTAATAATAAATAGATTGATAAACACAATGCAATAATCTGGAGACTGTGAGAACTGCAGATACACTCATACAAAATGATAATGGCAAATAGACTTGGCCATCTCTTGTGGCTCAAGTTGGAATATGTAAAGACCTAACATATAGTAAGAAGTTGCTTTAGTTTTTACTAAAACATAGTAAACTTTTCTTTAGTTTTGACTGTAACTTTGAAGCAAAGTACATCCCTGGAGTCTTTACAAAGTTCTTTAGCTTCCAAAAAGGCCACTGGAGAGCCCATAAGAAGAATTTTGTGTCTACATTATAACAAGCACTGATGAAAGCCTTGAATTAAGATCATTGACAGTGAAAATAGCATAATTGCCTCAGAATAATATTTTTTTGATAGAGGGTAATAAGACTTTTATGCAGTTTCCTTACAGACTGAAATTCCATAAACCAGAGAGAGCTCCATGGTAAAAACAAGCAGGACTGCAGCTCTCACCTACTGTTTGGGGAACCACTGTAGAATGGAAAAAATAATTTGTTTCAATGCTTTGGCCAAGGGATAATTAGCATAAAAAAATCTAAAAATGAAAAATATAGGAATATATTGAGGAAAAAAAGTACAGATCCTGTGACCTGTCATGTTTTTAAATAGCTGGCCTTATAATTCAGCCTCTTAAGCTGCAGGTGCCACAGCAACAATGCCAGTACACCAATAGCATTGAATTCATAGAGGCAGAATAATGAGGCCAAGCTTTATTATGTTGATTTTAAAATGGTTTCTGAGTTCTGTTCCTGGTCCTGGGAGAGCAATTGTCTGCATCTGAACAAATTGCAAAACTATTCATTATTGATTTTGCCCCTCTCTGTTTTTCTTCCCCCACATAGGAGGAGGTACACAGTGCAGAAAAGAATGTGAGCTTTTCATTTTCCTGTTGTGTAAGCCAGCTGTTCAGGTAATCAGTCATGGGTCTGAGCCTCAGAGTAGGTCCATATCCAGGGAGAAGGATTATTTCCATGAGAAGAAGGGATAATGGTACTTTTGAAGGCTAATCAAACACATTTGAAGGGATGGAGTTCAGAAGAAGGAGAAATGCAAAAAAGAAAAAAAATCTGGAATATGTAAAAGACTTTGTCTAATCTTTATGAAGTGAGGTTTTGAGAGCTTCTCCTAGGAGTGTGAGTAGAAGAACTGGTTAAAAAAGAGAATCAGCATAAAAGAAGACATTGAATTTTGTGACTGCATACAGATAAGGAAACAGATAAGGACATATATAATCATGAGAAATGGAAATGCAGAAGGATGTAGAGACAGAAAACCTTTCTGTAGAAGATGTAATGTGTTTCAACACTTTGGACAATGCTCTTCACCTTTTCTCTCCTTCATTGACTTTTAACATACTTTGTTACAAACGGGGAAACAAGTGCATGTGGTACAGCTCAATCAGCCTATGCCATCTTCAGACATTTTCAGTCTGTTTTTACATTTGTTATTGTAATAATCTGCCACCTAAGTAAAACAAGGAGGCTCTCATTCTGTCTGTGCTATGTCCAGAAGTAGAAACGGCTTCAGACACAGAAAATCACAAATTTAGGTAACCTTACTTTTTCTCTTTTGTTTGTTTATCCAAAGCATTTGCTAGGAAAATATCAGAAGAAATATTTTGAAGATATCCTTATTGCTGCTCACAGCTGCTGTTAACATACATATGATTTATTTCAGCTATGTCAGTTTAACAATTTCTATAGGGAAAAAAAGAAGTTATGGTCATTCTGAAGGAATGAAGGAATAAATATTGTATATAAGTGCAATGTATTCAGTATAAGATGAACCAGGTTGCAGTCTGTGTATTATAAATAGAATTTCCAGGTATGCCTGTGTGTTATCCTGCAGTGATTCACTATGCTACTCATTTTCCAATCCACATTAAAGTAAATACTTGTGTGTTCTTCTACCTTAGCCCTCAACTACATGTTATTTGGTATTTGAAAGGACAATTCTATCTCTTAAGCATGGGTACTTAGCTGCAGAAAGGAAGCAAAAGATAGAATATTGTTTTGAGTAGATCTCAGACAACTACTCTATTTATCGAATTTCAGGATCTCTTTGCCATGTGTCATTAACAAAAAGCAAGGCTTCTTGATGGTAGCAGTTATAACCACCAAATATATTATTTAACCATCTTATTGTTGATTTTTCTTGAAAGATTTTTTCTTTTCAGAATTCTCTGTCTTCTTAACCTTCCCATTGGATAGTGAGATGGTTTCCACACAACAGCCATTCCTTCCAAACCACAGTTTTTCACAACAGCACCTTCTTACATAGTATTTCTCCAAATTATTTCAATGAGCATGTTACAAATGTTTAGAACTGCGGTGTCTCCTGCTGTCAGCTGCTTTCCTTTCCAATGTCCTCAGTCAAAGCATCCTGGTGGTGGTGGGAAATGGCACTATGGCAATGAATCAATTTGAAGTTGAAAGGTAAAGCACAACAATTTTATTTGTTTTCAGAAAGCAATAGCAGGATGTAAAAGAAATGTAAGTGACACTGGAAATATAGTGATTTTTCAGCTGTTAAAAGGAATTTATTTCTCCTGAATTTATTACTGCAGAAAATAAAAATCTTAAAAGAAATGTTAAAAAATTACTAACTCACCTAAAAGCATCTAGATTGCACTGTGGCCCTGTTGTACTGTGTTACACTTTTTGTTGAAGTAACTGGTCCTGATAAGCTTGTACAATAAGCTTGAACTAAACAGTCAGTGGGATTAATCCAAAGCAGATTACAGCTAGAAGAGTAAATATGTCTCTGATACTTTGCTATTGTTTGAGCATAAACTTGTAAAGCTTTCTAGATTCTTTGAAATCTTCCTTTTCCTCATAGAATTTTGAGTCCTTACTCCTTACTGTCTGCTCCAACTCAACATAAAAATCCCCTTTCTCCTTTATCCTTTCCAGTGAGGTGCTGTCCATAATACCCATAATGGTGATTGAAGATCCTTTATTCTTCTTTCTGGATAACCAAAAGATGACAAAATTACATTTAGATGCTGCATTGGTTACAGTGAGATAGTACAGGGTAAGATCTGAACATCTCTCCTAGCTGAAAAACTGAAATACGGCTGAAAAACTAGTTTGAAGTGGATTCAGCTCATCTAAAAATTGTAAACTTTACTTACTACCTTGGTTTCTGTTGATCAGACTATGGTGAAAGAAAATATTTTAAAGAGACTATTTCTAGACACATAAAAAATAAGAAATGTGAAAGGCAAGAAAAAGACAAATTTGTTCAATCTCATATGTTGAATTTAGGTTTAGATTCCTTGGCAATAAGCTAATTAACTCAAATTGTCTGAAAAATCGCATGGGAGTATTAGAGAAATCAATAAAAAATTTGTAAGCAGGTGTATTTAGAACTCTGTGTAGTTTCAGAAAAATGTTTTCAAAGCTAAGGTCTGCCACTAAACTTCATTAACACTTTTTTTTACCTTCAATACACAGCAAGAAGTCCCACAGGGCTATGTTTAAACTGAGATAGACTTGGGGATCCAAGCACTACAGAGAAACAATAAAAACCAGAGGATTTGACTGAACTAGGGCTTGATGTTTATTAGAGAGGCACAGATTTTAAAGTGATCATGGTGAAATGAGAGTAGTGAAGAAGAGGAACTCAAGAATATGAACTAGGTTAGCGTGTGACAACTGGAGGAAGTATTGTCTCATATCTTTGAAATCCAAGATACATCCCACCTGTTCTGGGGTGACATTAGATGTCCACTAGATGTGACTTTATGTCAGAAGTGGGCAAATTGCCAAGTTCAAATCTGTTGCAAAAATTGTTCCATATGGTACCCTTCTAAAAGAGACTAATCAAATGCTTAAAACCAAATTGATTTTGCTTTAATGGGTTTCCTTTTCTTATTTTAAAATGGTGGGAATAGAGAGACTGTGTTGGATTAGATGATATCTGGGAAACTTTGTATTTCAATGGCTCAGTGAAGCCATTGCACAGTGAAATCCAGTTTCTTGATTTTCACAGTGTAGCTCTGAGCTCAGATCCATTCCTGTCTCAAAGGCTTTGTTCCCCACCTGATGTTATTGAATATTAGAAGAATTTCTGACAAAATGTTCCCTAAAGGCAAAAAATTTCTATAATATACCATTGTTCAGAAAACATGTAATACTTTAATTTTCTTTTCTCATATAACTCCAAATAAGTTAATAAGTCCCAGGGAATGTAATTTTGTAATACTGTGGACAACAATAAAATCCAAACATGTAATGTTCTGTATAGTAATTGATCTTAGGAAATGGTTTCTTAGCTGCCTATTACAACTTGCACTTCATTTTTCCTACAGTCTCTGCTTCCAAACTACAATACCCCCCACCCCCACCAATAAATAAAAAAATCCCCCAGAAAAATCCAGCTTTACTTTGCTTGTGATTATTTTTTTTCTTTTCCAGCTTAATCCTGCTCAGTGGTGTCCTGCACTGTAACTGGAAGGTTTTCCTCAGAAGTGTTTCCAAATTTTTTTTCTGGGAGTATGTATTAGAAATAGTATCTTCAATGTATTAGCTCCTCACTCTACATTTGGCAGTTTTTATTTCTCATTATTTGGCCACAAAAATTATGAGAGTTTTGTGGTTTTTAATAGGTCTCATTGCATTTTAAAATTTCAATTAATTCAACAATTTGAATTTATATGATCTCATTGTATATAGTAATTTGAATGTACATGAGATGGTGAACTTCATGAGTCTCTGACTCTTTGGAAGGAACTGGGAATAACATCTGCATCTGTCTTTTTTCACAGGTTGATCATTATACTGACTTGTGGTTAGAAATTGCCTGCCATATCCAGGTCATTCTCAGTTAGCTCAAACTTGTGGGCATTTATAGCAGTAACAAAAATCTAATTAAGTTTTGAGTGCCCTTAATTTTTCCTACAGAATATTTCCATCTGTATTGTCAGTGCTCCTAGAATAGGTTTATCAGCAAATATCACTAACATCAAAATAACATGGTGCATGCCCTGTACAAAGAAAAATACAGATGAAGATAGTCAGATCCATCCCAATTCCTACCCTTCAGGAATTCTGGTAGGGAAGTCTCTAGAGGCAAATATTTTTCTTTCCAGTGTTCTTCTTCATCCTACCAAATAATTCACCATTAGTTACCTGCCATTACCAATCCATGCTTTTGCTTGTTTCTTACAGATTTTACATTTCTTCCACATTTTATTATCTTTCTGTTTCTTTAGGAAATCCATCTTTCATTTAAAATATATATTCTCCTCCAGAAAACGAATAAAACATTTTTCATTGTAAAGAAGGATTTGGTTTTCCAGTTGTCTCCTGTTATTACCATAAAGTCACTACACCTTTTGGAAACTCTGAAAATGCACATAACTCTTTGAAATAAGCTTAAATGAGAGAAGTCTTGAATTCATTTTGACACCAAAGGTAAATATTACTCTTTCATTTTTTACCATATGTTTATTTTGATTAGTAAACGATGTCAAAGATTTTGAGATAGAAAACATTCTGTCTCTGCTCCCAGAAAGGTTAAGATCTTATTTAAATATTGGGAAGCTTGAATGGTGTCACAGGTAAATATTGACAGAATAAAATAAATTACTTGTGAAAAGTGGCATAATGCTGTTATCTGAAAGCTGAGAGGTAGTTAAGAGCCTTGCTTGATGGAAGACAAATGTTCAGAAATTCTGATGGGAAGACTCATCTGCTAATAGATGAACCTCCCTCTCAATATCTGAATACAACATTTAATATCTGAAGGACAACATTTATTTTATACTTCGAAGCACAGAATCAAGTTTAAAGGTTTGAGTTTAAGCAATGCATAGTGTAGTCAGATTAAACTTGAAGGAAATAATTTTCAGATACAACTGTGTGGGAGATATAGATGTCTACAGGACAGATGGAGAGATATTGCAGTTTGTCATTCTTAGATGAAGGAATGTGTTAAAATATTTTATTCTAATGGTATTTTTATGCTTCCTACAGTAGATCATTTATAAAGGCACTATCTACAATTTGTCAGTCTAGCACAGCTTGCTTTTTCTGAGAAAAGTAGAAAAGGCATGAAGAAAACTGTGATATCCTTTAATATTTGTTGAATAAAGTGCCAGAAGGAAGATTTAACATTTTTCCATGTGTCTGTTCAAAAATGCAAAATCATTTTGCTCAATATATCATTATTGATTTCCAGAGGAATTAAGAAGCATGATTAAAGAATAGGCAAATAGGTTAAAATAGAATATTTAACCAAATAGTTGGTTACTGAAAGTAGAATGAGACGTGAAAGTAAGAACATAATAGGGTAAAAAATATACGTGATTTGAAGTTTTGACTGGAATGTCTGTGCCAGGCTGTCTCTGACTATGTGATAACAAAATTCTGGCTTACAGGCAAAAACCAGATCTATTTTTTTTACTTCAGTCACCTCTTTTCTGACCATTGGCCTCTCAGTTGCATATCTAATTTTTTTTTTTCTTCTAAGACTGTTGTGAAGTTGTCAAATACCTATTGCAGCTGTGGCACACTAGAGTGGTTCCATATTGATCACAAACTCTGAAAGGTGGATCAAGCTTTTGGATACACTTGGTTCCAATTATTGATCACTTGGCTTTCTTTTTTTTTCAGAGGTGGTGAGATGACATCTATTACAACTGCTGTCAGCGTGAGAACTGAATTTCAGGACTGGGCTTTGAAGGAAACTTAGAGAAATATTTTTCTTTTATTTGCAGTATTTCTGTAAAACCTCATCTAGAACAGAATTCTCTTAGCAAGTCCTAAGACCTCCAGCTTCTCTGGTTTTTAAAGGCAATTCTTAACCTTCCTTCCATAATACCTACAAAATGGATGCGATTTCTTCATCAGAAGAGTGTCTTTCAAGTGGAAAACTGTGTCTTGTGTACACATTTCAGGTCATACTCACTGATTTTTCACTTCCTTGAATAATGAGTAAGCATTATTGGGACCCCTGCTTGTGAGGGATAATTACCTCCATTTTGCTCTGCTGCCTTGGTAGCGTGGTTGCTCCTTAGATGCTGACTTGCTAGAAATGGTTTGTCTGGAAATTCAATTTGATTTTGGTTACAGCTCAGAAAAAAAATTTCAGCACTCATTAAGGTTACTAATGATGAAGTTTTGATTTTATAAATTTCTCAATACTGTCTTACTAGATGGAAGTGCCATTTTTCTGGCACAAAATAACTGATATAATCTTGTAGGTGATTTCAGCCTATAGGCTCACTGCTTTCTAGACAGATGAGATTTTGTAACCTTTGAGACTTTTCTTGGGAAACAGACAAAAAATAATTTATTGAGTTGCCTTTTAGTGATGCTTTTTAAATGTATTGTTAAATTTCTGCTTTCTCTCTGTGCATGGCAAATCCTATAGTTTTTTCATAATTCTATCTGTAGGGTATAAAGGGTGCCTTTTTTAAAAATTATTTTTGTCTTTTTTTCTTTTTGAGTAATTTAACATTCTGTGATGCTTGAGGGATTCCCTTTATCAGTCTTAATGTGAATATTTCAACAAATAAAATGGCTATTGTTGTCTTTTATAACACTTCACACAATAGTTTTTCACTTCAATTAGGCATATCAGCTCAAAAGTACAAAGATTTCATGAGTTTTAAGTAGCACCTGATAGAAAAACTATCCATTGAATTCAGAATATTATTACAGATATGCACAACACAGGTCTGAGGCCTGAATAAACTGATGTTGAATCTTTAATTGTTTAGATTTTAAGCATTTGGAATGTCAATTAAATTACATTAATTACATTGCTTAAAGTATTTTTCCCCAGCTATTGTGTCAAAGTCATAACACAATAACAGTCATAACTGTTGGACAGCAACCATTATTTCCAGACCAGGCTAATAGAGTATCAGTAGCAACATTTGACACAAAACATAAATCTGCTTCAGGATTCCAAGATGGAAAACTGCTGTACACAGCAGCAGTTTATCAGGGACTTCCAAACTCAACACTGTTTACTTAGAAGCTGATAAATGTGTCACTTCATCTCTCTCTTCTGCAAGGTGTCCACCTTATTCTCCATCTTCCCTGCTTGGTTCACCTTCATTCAACTACAAGATAAAAGTGCTGCAGACTTGATCCCAAAATGAGCCACTCTGAATTAATTCCCATGATGTAAATGCAGTCCCTGAACATTTTGGTATTAAGAATAAATGTCATGCTGGAAGATTTGGTTCAATAATTACAGCCTGTTGAAGTTGGTGGGATTTCTGATGGATCAAAATCTTACTGAGCATTATGCAAATGAGCCCAAATCATTATACAGTTATTAAATGACTGTGTGCACCAGGAAGAAAGAAAAACAGTTGGTGGCTATAAATGCTTATAATTAAAACTGATGGAAAGAAATGGAGCAAAGGGTAATCTAGGCTGAATGCTAGAAAAAATGCTTAATGGTAAGGTCTGTGAAACTGTATAAAAGTTCACTGAGTAATGGAAGCAATTTTCAGTTATTACACTGATCTGGACAAAGAACTGAAATGTGTTCCAGGAACTTTTTCTGACATAGTGAACTGAGTAGTGACTTTTCAGACTATGTGAATAATTATTTTCTCTAAAAATCTTGTTAGACAGGCTGTGGGTTCAATCAGTAACTTCCTTTCTGCTTGAAGATTTTGTACTCTAAGTTGCAGGTGTAGGGAAACATGTAACTTTCAAAATATAATTCTGGGTGTGTGACAGGCACAAATTTCCCAGTTGCCTTTAGAAAACAAAAACAAGGGGAGCTCAGGACTTTGAGGAAAAATGTTTTGTGCAGAATTGAAAAACAGGAGAATGACCACAGGCTAGACAAAATTGTATTTAATTCTTTAATGGTTCCCACAATCACAGAATGGTTGAGGTTGGAAGGGACCTCTAGAGAGCATGTGGTCCAATCTTTGACTCAAGCAGGGTGACCTAGAACTAGGGCTGTGTCCAGTCAGCTTTTGATTCTCTCCAGGGATGAACTCTCCAAAACCTCCCTGATTAATTTGTGACTCTCCTTGGTCATCCTCACAGTCAAAAAGTGTATTTTGTTGTTCAGAAGGAGCCTCCCAAGTTTCAGTTTGTGTTCATTGCCTCTAGACCTATCACTAGGAAAGCAAATTACCTGTTTACTAGCCAATGTAAGTTTTTGCCTTTTGGATGCTGTTTAATGTAATGATCAAAACCCACCTGCACTATTTTTTTCCCCTTTATTTAAGTCCAATTCCATTTTCCAGCAGAGAACTCCTTAAAAAGAGAATTAACTCTGTAGCTGTGTTTTCAAACTGTAATTAATCATCTGATTTGTGAGAAGTGAGAAAATGTAAATTGTGCATGGATTTCATATCATCTCTGTGAGATGATGCAGTGAAGCTTGAGAAGGATTCTGAAAAAGCTGAATTTGTAGGCCTGGAGTCTGAATTGTTCAACCATGTGTTGTTTGGTCCTTGAGAAGCTGCAAAATACAATTCATATCACCTTAAAAAATAGACTGGTAATACCTGTACCTTCTGCTTTCATGATTAATATCTTAATTGGAAGCATCCAACATTCCTCTCTTAGATGGTGATAAAAAGAATGAGAGGTTGGGGTAAGAAATCTGCCACCACCCTAAGAAAATGCATCTTAGAAGAAGGTTTCACATGACACTGTTATTAGTATAGACCTGGCAACAGCTTGTCTTAAGTTTTTACATCTACATAGACATGTTTGTGTTCATAAGCAAGAGGCCTTCCATGCATACTTTATCTTTACCATAATTATCAAGAGAAAAATTAATTGCCATGGAAATACCCTGAGAAATTCAGTAAGCAATAATTTCATAGCAAGCATTTTATATATAAGGATTCACACTTATTTGTGAATAAATATGCAGGAAAAAAATCCCTATAAGCTGATTTATTATTCATAACAAATAAAAGGACTTGACAGTAATTCAAACACAGACAGTAGAGCACAGAATAACTTATACAGAATAAGTTTTTTCAATATCCTCAACAGATGATTTTTTATCTTTAGGTGATATAAAATATTAGAATATGACTTTGGTACCTAGCATATAGCTGCTAAGATTTAATGTTGCTGAACAGCTTGCTTGGATGCCTTTCCAATGATTTGCAAAGTTCTGATGATTTCACAGTGATTAACTCTACCATATGTTTTTTGTTCAAAGGCCAATTTTGCCAGGCCATCAGTTTATATGCAGATTAAACTGGCAAGTGTGACCAAATTTTTAGAATCAAGTAAGGTAAATGTCAATTGCTTGTAACTACTTTTAATTTTCTTATTGCAATTGGAAAGTTACAAAATAAAGAAGATAGGTAATAAATGAAATTCCCATTTGGGATGACAGCTGGAGTAACAGAAAATTCTCCTGTTGTCATGGGCTATAGCTACCAGTTATTTTACATATAAATTATTTCACTCATCTCTGGTTGGCAGGATTTCTTGGCACCACCACTATTTACAGTGGCTGATTCTCTTAGAGAAGGCTGAGAAATATTTTCCTTTCTCACTGCTTATGAATAACTTGTATTTGGTACCAGAAAGAAGGCAGATTTCTAAGTACACAATAGAGGTTTTGGGCCCTGGAAATGGACAGAAACAGGCAGATATGAATAAATATAACATGAGATTAACTCAGTTGGTTAGAGCACAGAATAACACCAGGATGGTGGGATTCAACCCTGTATGGGCCTATCACTTAGGAGTAGGACATGATGATCCTTGCAGATCCCTTCCATCTCTAATATTCTGTGATTTAACTAGCAAGGAATGTGCTTAGAGAAACCCTGCTTCAGCAGCACCCCATTGTCCTATGAGAGGATAATAAGTGCAGCTTCTCTGGCCATGGACAATAAAGTGAAACAGAATAGATTCTGGTTTGTAAGAAAATGTGAGGTGTCTGCCATAGTAGGCTTAAAACCAGGGTCAGGAATTCAGTAGTCAAAAAATGCACTTTATTACTATTGTCCATAGCTCAATTAAAAATTAAAAAGTACACACATAATCTCATATATATATATATGTGCATGTAACACAGACTTACAATTTATAAATAGGTGGGTGGATAATATCCTGCTTTTTTTCTAGAGGCCTCAGTCTCTTTCTGCCAGGAGGGAAAGAACATTTTGCTCTCAGAAAACTGATGAGCTGCTTATATCTGGTTATAGATGGCTTCACTTAGACAATAATGTTTTCTTAATTTATGAGTACGTGAGGAAGTTTCCCCAAGGAAAAAGCTAAATTCTAAGTCTTGGCTAATTTCTCCTCTCAGAAATCTTGATGCTATGAAAAGGGACAAGTCTGAAAAAAAACGCAAAGAGAGATTTAGGTTTAAAATTTACCTTGCAGAACCCTTGTAGTGTGTCAGTCCTAAGGTTTATGTAAGAGCAGACAACACAGCTGAGCTTGTGGTTAGATAACAAGGGAGATAACTGCTAGGTGACAAGAAGGGAGAGATCTGACACTGATACTGATGAAAGCCTGCAGCTTGTTTTATTTCTGTGAACCTATTCATTAAACCTTTGTAACTTTATTGTCTAATTCTAGATGTGGACATGAATTACCAATATTTGCTCATCTATGTTCTTTGCAAACACTAAAGCATGTAGATAAATACTTAATAAAACTTCTAAGGATCTTAAGGGAGAACAGGGGCATGTTCTTGTTTAGAGGAGATAAAATATCCTGTATTTGTCATACAGCTTGTCTGTGGTGGGAATGGGAAAAGACTTCCATGAGAAAAGACTCTGCAGTGACTTGCTGATGGTGGGAGAAGCCATCAGAAATTCAAGGGTTTACAGTATGTTTGTAGATAGCTTCCTGCTCCTTTAGACTGGAGACACCTGGAAGAGGTACAGAAAGCCAGCTACTGAAAGGAATCCTTGTTTACATTAGTAGATCCTGGCACTAACTTTTATGTTCTAGGAAAAGGTTTTTATGCTGAACAGGTAACACACATTCAAAATTAGGGGGAGAATAATTTTATGCCCCTCAACCATATTAGTAACTCCCATGGTGAAAAAAGTTAGCAGGCACAACAGGTATTCAGAAGGTGAAGTTTTTTCTAGAGGGGAGAGGTGGGAAGTTCAAAGACTAAAATAGATATCATAGCTTAGAGGGGTCAAAAATTTAAATTAGGGGAGCAAATGAACATGGAATAAGAAAGAGGAAATGAAGACCACAATTTAATGGATTGCAAGGAAATGGAAATATTAGCTGTAATTAAACACTTATCAGGAGACAGAAAATTAAGAAAGGATGAAGTGAGGAAATAAGTGATTTACTAATCAAATCATCTAGGAGAAATCAATAAATGAATCAAGGTGGTACATCCTAGAAAGAAGAAACTGCACCACCATGAATATAAATGACTCAATAAGAAAGAAGACTATGCATAAATATTGAGACTCTAAATAAACAGGAGGTAAATTATATCTCATTAAAGGGCAAGTGTAGGAGTACTTGGAAATATTGCCCATATTGATCATTTGAGACAATATACACTTCCCATGATACTTGTAAACAAAATCCATTAAGGAATGAAATTGGACATAGGGATGAACATTTCTCAAATTTTAAGCCAGGTTAAATAATAAAATTAGAGTAAGTTAGATGTCAGGCCACATTTAGAGGTACATATCTTAAAGAGGTAATTAATTTAGTTAAAAGCTGTGAACTTCATTTTGTCTTAAGAAAATATGCTGTATATTGTAAGAATTTGCCACACCTCAAGAACCTTTAGAGGACTGCCTTTTTTATTTTTAAAGGTATTTTTTCCTTTGAAAACAATTCCAAAAAAAAAAATAGGTTTAGTAGACTAAAATAGATTATGAATAATTAATAAGAATAGAATAAAACAAATAAAATATGTCAGTAATTCTTTCTTTGTTGAACCACAGAAGCTTTCTTGGGGTGACCAGAAGGTGGAGGAGGAAGGTCACTAACTCTGAAGAAACCTTTCTTGTATGAAGGAATTCATGGTCAACAAAGAAGAAGGTTTCTCATTCGTAGAGACACTATAGAAGAAAACAGAAGGACGTGGGAAACTGAATTACTAACCTCAAGATTTCCATTTTACTTGTGATATCTGTCAAGGAAAATGGAAAAGTTCAAAATCCTTTGGGAAGTCTTTTCCTTCCCACTATGTGTACACATGTACACAAAGAGAAGACATGCCACATGGAAATACAGCAGCAAGGAGTAAAGGAGGAAACAGAAAGAAAATGCAATAAAAAGAAAAATATATGTAACAAAATGCCAAGGCTCTTGCACATAGTAAGGAAATAGTTGAATTGTATTTCATCAGTATCATAATGCTAGCCCTTGTGTTAGAAAAATATGTTTTAATGAATATACTGAAATACTGCCTTTATTTTTGGTTGTCACCTTCAGAATAAGGGTTAGAAAACTCTCTTTGTTCCCCCTCTCTCTCTCTGCCCTGCACAAGAGAGGCAACCCAAAAGCACAAGCTAATGCTTAATGTATCCTTTTAAAGGGACACACAGGAGAAAATCTTCCATTCACACTGAGACCCACTTTGGTGGAGAATGAGTCACGAATATAGAGCCCAGTGTAGCCTATGCTAAATTTATCATCTTCATGGTGATGCAAATTAATCTTAAACTAATCAATCAGCATCTTGAAAAAGTGGATATGTCAGAAATAAAATTCATGTAATACATTGATTGTAGACTAAATAACAGGAAGTCATTTAGAGAGCCAAACACAAATGTTTAGGTGAAAGGTACCTATTTTCATGCTAAACCTATGAAGACAAGACAGGTGAGATTGCTACAAAAAAGAAGAAAAATGTTGATTCACTTTAACATTGACTCTAAAAAGTTTGGTGATCTGGAGATATATTTATGAACAAGACTCCTTATAATTTCTGATACCATGGCATGGCAGGTAGGTCTTGATGAAGAAGTCAAAACCTTATCTTTCTACTGCAAAACATGGAGATAATCTTCAAACCAGAAGCATGAATCTTGGTCTTCTCTATTTTGCAAACCCCAGCTGGCTGAGCTTGGGAAGCAGCTTTGGAAACAACACTCCAGCCCCCAGTTCAAAACCAGGCCAGCCAGAGGAGGATACTCAGTGCTACAGGTGGATCCCTAAACCCAGAGGTTATAAAGAATGTTCAATTGCTTTCTTCAAAGCTTCACAGCTGGAGAAAGAGTAGTGATGTGTTTTTAGAGAAGCAACATATCATGTAACCACTTTGTTTATGTGCGTGCTGGGAATCCGGGAGGCGTAACAGTAATCAAGCAGAGGAGGTAAGTAGACATTTTTTGGACTAGTGCTCCAACAAATATGTTACAGCTTGAGGCAGGCTATTCTAGACAGAACCCTTCTGGGAGAGAAAAGATCCCTTTGTGGCTCTCCAACTTGTTTGAATATGCTAGCTACTTGTTCAGCAATGTTATTGATGAGTAATTCTGCACATATAGCTGAGAGGTATTTGCTGAACTTAGGAGGCAGACCCCCTGCTCCACTTCCAGCTTATTTTTATGGAATCAGAGGTTCCCCAGGGTGAGAGAGCAGATGGATGGACGTTTCTGGGGTTATTTTGGATTCAGGGAGAAAGTTAAGTCACTCCCTCTCACTTTCTGTGCGTTTTTAATTTCAGCTGGTTGCTGAAATACAGTTAGGTAGATGGCAACATAATCATCTGTAAAGTTGTTCTTTCTGCCCTTTATGAGGAAATTGAAAATAGCAGATAAACTGAATTAATAAGTAATTAGAATGAGCTGTTAATTGCCACAGCTCAGCGTGCCACTCCAGCTGATTTGCACATGATTTGCTCAGAGACAATCTTCTGACATTTTCTAAGGGCCCTAGGGAATGTGTGGCTGAGCTGACCTCCCTGATGCCCTGAGTAAACTGCAGGTTGCCTGAGTGATTTGGGAGCCCACATCTCACTGCACCTTTTAAATGCCTGCTCAATTAGCTTGGCCAGTGGTGAAGGTGAATGAGATGAAGCTGATGAGCCATCATCAGGGAAGCAAGGTAGAAGCATATGTTCCCACTTCTTGTCTCACAACAAGGGTATTTCCTCAGGGGTGGAAAAGTCAGAATTATTGTCATTTCTGAGTTGCTGAAGGATATCTTGAATCACATATATGTGTGCAGAATAAGAACAAGAATCAACTAGTGAATATTTTATCTGTCTCTCTTAGAAGTAAAGGGATATTAGTATTGAAGGAAGGAATGGAGTCTTCCTGTTAGTGTATCAGGTCTGAAAGATTCAGAAGTCTGAGTCCTTTCCTGCTGTTTTCAAGACAGGGTTAAGAGCCTTTGTTAGGGAAGAGGATGTGATGGCCTGCAGACTCCTGCAGACCAAAGTGATAGGTGACAATCACACTGAGGTCAAAGTAAGTGGAGGATCAGGGTTAGATTTGTTCAAACCCCAGGGTGACTGTGGTAGCTCAGTAACACTGAGTGGTGCCTTTTGTTGTGCATTATCCTATCAGGCAATGGGCTGGAGGTGAGGTAAGATAAAGAGCTGATTGATCTGATTGTCCTAAAATCTCAGTGTGTCTGGGAGGAAAGACATAAAATATTCCTCTTGTCAGGTATTCCTCCTTACTCAAAGTAGAAGACTAGGCAATATAAATGGAATGCATATCTTTTTTTACTTTGCCAATGTTATAGGATGAAAAGAATGGAAACTGTAGAGCAACAGTCTAATAGAAAGTATGGAAATAGCACAAGGATGGAATGGTTTTAAGAGCAAAGAGGAGAGATTTAAATTAGATGTTAGGAAGAAATTCTTTACTGTGGGGGTGGTGAGACACTGGCACAGGTTGCTCAGGGAAGTTGTGGATGCCCCAGCCCTGGAAGTGTTCAAGGCCAGTTTGGATGGGGCTTTGAGCAACCTGGTCTAGTGGCATCACTGCCCATTGCATGGGGAGGTGGAACTGGATGGTCATTAAAGTCCCTTCCAACCCAAACTATTCATTACCACAATTTCATGAAATATTTTGATTCAGGTTGAAAGGAAGTTTCAACTCAATTTGGGAGGAGGGAGGAAGGAAAAGAAAATTGATTTTGGATAAATTTGTGTTTGGTTTAGGTATATTTGATGGAATCTGCTTCTTTTTAACCTGATAATTTGAAATTTAATTTTGAAAATATTCTTCAGTTTGGAAAATGACTTCCAAACCCACTTTCAAATAGCCTTTTCAGAAAAGCAGAATTCTGGTTTGATGAAAAAGTGATGTTCCAACTCTTGGCCTTCTTCTACAAGAAGAAGAGTAAAATCAAGAACAAACTTTATTCAAAAGCAGCCAAAAGCCTGTTATTTAGACACAGGTTAAGATCCCAAGGCTCTCTTGCTCTCAAATACTGCATTCTGAACCAGAGAAAACATCTTCTTTCACTGCTGTTATTGTTTAAATGATAGACTTCCACAATAAGTCTTTTTAGAAATTTGATTTTTCCAATTACTCATACATCCATCAAATAAGTGCCACTGTAATATAGCATATGATTTATTGGAAATCTTGATTATACCAGATATTTATGCAAATTAAATTTCCTGTTTTATTGGTCTGTTTCTTATACACATACATAACATATTTCAGAGCACAGCAGGACTGCATAAAATAAAAGGGATGAGTACTTGTTAATATGAGAGGCTATCATTAGTGAAAATTAAATTAATTGTATTATGCCTTATGTGCCATTGGTTTTTTATGAAAATACTAGAACAAAACAGCAGGATTTCTTGAGAAGGGAAAAATTCTATAAACAAAGCATAGAATACCTCACCAAGAAGCATTAAATTTCTGAATACTAGAAAGAAATCAACCATAATTTCTAACCTAGTGGGGAAGTTAGAACCACAATCTCTAAAACACCGTCTGTACTTTCAGTTCACATCAATGACTTTGATTAATCTTTTCAGCCCATTGCTGGTAAATTCAGGTAGTCTTCAGAGTAACTTGTTTCACTCCACAGAAAGATTCTTCATACTCTGGTCAACTGGATAGAACTGGATCATATTTAAAGACTATTTCCATATTTTTCATTTACTTCATTCTGCTTCAGAAATTCTTGAAATAAACTTTTAAAATTTTCCTTTATGTGTCTGTGTGTGTAATTTTGTATTGATTACACATGTATTGAATTGATCCATGAAATTTTAGCAAGATAATTGTTGTGATATCTAGAATGTCCATTAAATAAACAGAGGTTAGTAAAGCTTGCTGTTATCCACCAAAATATCCACAGACTTTGAATCATATCCAGGTTGAGTTTTTCAGTGTAAGAACACAAATTTTGTGGATTACATTTGTGAAGTGCCAAAACAGAGCTATTAAAAGTCTTTTTAATTCATCACAAGATCTGTTCTAATCTGGAGCCTGAAAGCTGCATACACCATAAATCTCTCCTGAGTATTCACAAAAAAAGTCACCAGAAGGAAAATTACCCCATCTGAACACTTTTCCAAATAGAAGAGAGCCTGAAGCATCTATTAAAATTTCTCTTTTTTTTTGGTGAAACCTTTAATCCAATATTGATACGTAATATTCACTAAAATGTGAAAGTGTAAATACCTGTATACAATGAGCTGATTAAATCAAATGGGCATTAAGAAAATTAAAGTACTACATTACTGCAGTAATCTGTAACTGTTGTTTGCTTGCTTAGCTGATTTCCTTTTTCTTTAAAGGTGAACATTTACATAAACCATACATTTTGTTTTAGTAATTTTTTCTCAGGTATTTAATTTGGTGCTTCACTACATTAGCTCTTCAGCTGCAAATTGCATTGCAGATCAGTATGACACAAACCAATACATTTTAATGGAATAAGAAGATGACCAAGAGTTGTTCAAGGGGAAAACCAAGAAACTGCTACTGCTCCAAGAAATTACTTGAAGAAGAAAGAGAGGACTCTGAGGAGTGGCAGTGATGCAGACAGAAAACAGGAATCTGTAAAACAAAGCTTTTGACTTGCATCTGTGGAGTGAACTTGGAGTAAGAGTGCTATCCAAGACACACTGCCTACCATGATGAAACACCTGGCCAAGGGCTTAGTTTCATAAGGGGGCTGATATTTCAAGGAAAGAAAAAAAAAAAAAAAGAAAAAAAGAGCCTTTTATAGAAACAGCCAATTCTCTGCCAAAATGTAGTTAGAAAGCTTCAAATCGTACAGAATTCAACAAAATGGTTTGTTTCCGTTTTTTTTTTTTTTTTTTGGTTTGGTTTTGGTTTTTTTTTTTTTTTTCAAGTGATTAAAGTGGATTGAGAAAAACAAAACTTTCAAAAGTAAAATGAAAAATATTTCTTTTCTGGAATCAGTGGTCACCAAAAGAGGTGTAACATAAAATATTTTTTAAAGTTTTTGAAGATTATTAGGTCTCTGGTGTTTTGGGAATGCTTTTAAAACTGTTTTGAGGCTGATCTATCAGTGACTAACAGAAAAGTGGCGATGGAATGCTGTGCCACATGATTTTCAGTGATATCACAGCTAAAAAAGGAAAAAAAATACAAAACCTGACAAATCTTATACCTGTTTTTTATGTGTCTTTCTAGGGAAAAAAATATTCAAACTAAATAATTCAATTCCTGAAATATCTGTTTCCTTCTGTTTTTCTTAGATTTTGTTGCTCAGGATCAAGGGACTTTTTTTTGCTTTCAGGCCACTGTTAATAAAAACTTAAGGGATTATTTGAAATATGCAGGTTTAAATCAGGCTTAAAAAGTTGCATTTATGCATTTGCTATTATTTCCAATACTATGTATCATATGCTAACAAACCTTTAAAAATGGTCAGCAGTGCTATAGCTTAGCAGGACTGGCTTAAACAACATCCAAAGCATCAGACTTACCTGAAGATAAGTCAGAACTTCTGACTTTTTCTTTGACTTCAGTAGGTGCTAAAGAAGGATTAGTTAAGAGACACTTATTACATCCTCATATAATGACCCTTAATTTTAAAATTAAAGCAATGCTGTAATATCTCAGGTCTATAAACATGTGGTGGCTATGACTTTCTCAATGGCAGGGAGCACACGCAGTGTTGTGCCTAAATGCTCTCTGTAAATTACCAGTCAAAGGTGGCATCTGAGTGAAGCTGATGAGTAATAAATATCCTTTTTAAGGCTCAGAATTAAAACTGGTCTGTGAGAATGGAACTGCTCATTTTCATTTTCCATGAAATGGAACTTTCAACATTTTGAATGGAACTTTCAACATTTTCATAGGAACAGTAGGATAGAGGAACACTACTTCAGTAATAATAATTCAGACCCAGTGGGACCCTTCCTTGTGGCAGATGGTAGGACACTCTTGTGCACAGAAGCATGGACCCCTCAGACATCTTTGGTATTTTTCACTCCATTTCTTACTATTGTAACTCTGATATTTTTTCAGTATCTCTTAGCCTATTTTGAATTTCATGAAGCTTTTGTCTTCACTACCATTTGTGACAGTTAATGACAGCATACAGGACATTTGTTTGCTCTGTGAAAATTACTGTTTCTGCTGCGAAATGTGGATTTGGTGCTTCTGGTTTCATGCACTGTCTAGGGACTCTCACCTTGGCATTTCAGGCTTATTTAGCTTTCTTTGGGTGTGTTCAAAAACTCAGTGTATATGGTTTCATAACTACCCCACATACAGGCAAAGTTTGTGTATCTATACTATCTATACTGCCTTTGACAACTAACTTGATGTGGATCCCTAATTTGCTCCCTCTAGAGGGATTTAGTTTACAAAGCCTTTGCAAGAAAGAGATAAGATTCAGTCCTGAAACATTGCATGAAAGAAGGCAACAGTCACACAAAGGTAATTGTCATGGTACTCTTCTATTGCATTTCCATGCCTATGAAAAGGTAATTTTATAAAAAATTTCAGCTACGTTGAAGCAGTATTTCATTTTGAAATTACATCTTCATTTGATTTTAATTCATGAAAATACAAATGCATTTACATTCAGTATCCTTTATTATTTTTTTGTAGACATTGAAAAAGCTGACTTGCCATTCCTTGTTTTTTGAGGCTGACTCTCTCCTCATGCTCATGGTGATAGCACTACACTTATTCACAGATATAATAGTGCCTGACCAGATGGATGAAAACAGATGGGCTGGTTTTATTTCTTTTTTTCCCTCCCTCTTAGTTTCTAAATAAGGCTAAATTTCTTGCACCTAGTAAATTGCCCCTACTTTTGTATGGGAAAAAATCATCGGATCTTCCATAAATTAATTATTTAGCCATAATCAGCAATTCATTCCTGAAAATTTAAAAGATTTCAGAAGGATGTTCATAAAAAATTATGCAAAATCCACAAGTCGATACAATTCCTCCACTGAACTGTAAGAAACAATTCAAATGCAAAATCTTTTATAATTCACCTTTTATTTAAACTTATGGCTTATAGGGTCCCTGATGCATTTAAGAAGTTCAAATGAGTACTTCATTTTATCAATTCCTCTTAACAATACTGTTAAAAAGATAGGTTGTACAAAACTGTGTGAAACCTAGCACTTTTGTTGCCTTTAAATTCGGATTTGTGCCTATGAAAGTCTTCCTGTTTATTCCACATTTTATTTTTTAGAGAGAAAATAAAATCAATTAACTCCTTAATCAAATATATTTCATGCACTAGTGAAAAGAGATCCAGGTTATGTACAATTTCAGACATTTTTGCTGTCTGGTTCACAGGAAGCAGCATCTTCTACAGAGAAATTTGACCGATTGTCTGCTCCAGCCAGCCCAGACAACTGATGGGATATGTTTGGTGCAGGGGAGATGTGGGCAGAGCTGCAGGGAAAGGAGCCACTGACACAGGCTGCCTCTGCCATGGTCTCTCCGTGTGAAAATACACTCCAGCTTCTTGTGGAACAAGACAGCTGAGCCTGATAGAGCTGTGACCTCAGATAAGATCTGCCTAAGGAAACTACACATGCAAAAAGAAGCTTTTAGTAAGGAGGCTGAAGGTAAAGACAAATTGTTCTTGCTTTTGATTTGTTTCTGTTTCACCAGCAGCATGTTTGCAACAAGCAGCAAAGTCTTGCAAAAGAATATGTAGAAAGGGTTTGTAGCTACAGAAAAACACCATCCCCCACCCAACAGCAAGCAATAAAACACAAAGTCTTTTGGAAGAATCATAGAGCCATAGAATGGTCTGGGTTGGAAAGGACCTTCAGATGTAACCTAGTCCAATCCTGCTGCAATGAGTGAGGACATCAACTGGATCAGGTTGCTCAAAGCCCTTCCAACCTGACCTTGAAGTCTACATTTGTTACCTCTAATGTGCTCTTTTTGGGAGAAGCACAGGGAAAAATTCTTGGACCTGGCAGGCTTTTGTCACAATCCTTCATTGAAGCAGCTGGACACATCTGGACAGCCTCCACCTGTAGGGTGAGGATCTTGTCTCTTTTTGGGCATCAGAAGGTACTGAGAGGAAGCAAAGAGGACACATTTGCTGTGGTATGTAGTGTTTCTCTCCAGGGAGTTTTCAGATCATCTGAAGCTCTGACTGGAAGGTCAGTTCTGCTGAGCAGCATTTTAGAAAGGCTTGAAATGAAACTGAGCCTGCTCAGTCCTTGCTGAACAAGGTTTTTACGTTTTAATAATAATAAAAAAGCCCCCATACAACAAATCCTTTGCTAACATTTTATTATCTTTTTCCTTTTGGAGAAACTCACAAGGCATCAAATATGTCTTAATGATGGGATTTGGGAGGATGACACTATGAATGAGACTTAGTTATAAATTAACACTCTTATGCAACATGTACCTACCCATCAAAAATTGAATAATGGCTTTTGCTCATCCTTCCACTTGCCAATGGTGCACTTTAATTTCATTTTAAAACTGTGGTGCACTTTAATTTCATTTTAAAACTGTGGAGTTTTTTGGCACAGGCAAGAAACATGGTCTGGGACTGTTCTTTGAGCTTTCCAAGTGTGGAATGGGTGTTGAATGATGCATCAATACTATCATGAATTCAGCTTTCCCTGAACCTTGTAAAACACACCCATGTGAAACCTGTCCAAATTTTACAGCAGATCTCTTAGAAAGATCTGGTACCATCAACATGCATAGTAGTAAGATTTTATAAGTAATAGTAATTAACAGGGAAAAAAACTTATGTTTTTCCAATTTTAGATGGAAAACAGCATGACCTGCAGGAAGGATTCTCTCATAAAAACATATGCTATAGCCTAAAATTGTGCATAGGCAAAAGGAAAGAGACAGTAAATACAGGAATTTTATTTTAAGGCCAAAGAAGAAATAGAAACCTCATATCCATTTCATGACAGGACAGCATCTGGTTAAGCTGCAGAAGACAATGAATCTACTTCAGAAATTAATGGGATGATGGAAGTTCTGGTTAAGTAGAATTTTAATAGCACTGGGAATTTTTTTTGCAATGCGATTGTACTACTGCAGCCCTGTGTTTTCACAAATAATCAGTTTAATCTTTTAAAAAGATCTCTAGGGATAAAATAGATCCTGATTCCTCTGACATATCAAGTCAATCTATTCCTACCAATATTAAAATCCCTAAACCACCCTAGGGGGGAAGCTAGCATAGTAGTAGTATGAAGCATTGCAAGAAAAATTCTCAAGGGTACACAAATGTACAGCTCTGCCTTCAGCTGTTTTCTCAAATGCATTTAAGAGTGTCCTGATTTCAGCTACGAAAGAATTAATTTTTGCAGCAGCCAGGAGAGGACATGTCTGGGACACAAATTTTATTCTGTACCACTTCATGCTATTTTCCAGGATGAGGGAAGGGCTCCCTTCCAGGTCATGCAGCATGGTGGAGGGTGGCAGTCAGGTATTATGGAGATTTCTGTGAGAATAATTTCCCTGTTTCTTGTACCCTCTGTCATTAGTATCGTTGCAGTTACTGTTCATTTTCTTATCTCATTGTTGGTTCCAGTAAATTGTTCTTATCTCAGCCCCTGATCTTTGTGCCTCCAACTGCCCTCTCCAGCCCATTTCAGGGAGAGAGGGAGGGGGACTGCGGTGCAAGTGAGTGGCACATGGTCTGGAGAGCCTCAGTAGAAGCACGAAATTAGAAGCACTAAATTGGGGAGTACCATTCCTAAACCACAACAGCTTTATTTGAAAATTAACCCTGTCTTGGCTGGAATCAAGACTAAGAGCTTTTCCAACCACCATATGTAAAGGTCCTCCTGCTTTATGCAAAGGTAGTCATGATGGTGCCAATGCTATTGTACCTGTACTAGAGTTGGACTCTAGTGTTTTTAACATATTAAAAAATGCCTTATTCTTAACCTTCCTGAGCACAATTTTCATGCATTCCTCTTTGTAACCATCAACTTTATTTGTAATTCATTGTTATAAGTTTGAATTTCTTGCCTCTGTTTCCTGTGTGCTATGTATTGGAGTTTTGTTTTCTCACAGTTTTCTTTTCAATTGAACAAGTACCAAGTTTTAATTAAAAGGGCTTTCCTTCTCTGGAACATGCTAAAATATTTTAAAATAATTCCCCCTTTTTAGTCACATTTATAAAATTTTATTTTTCTCCTCTTCAGTCTTGTATATCTACACTTCCATGGTAAATTTTAAAAAAAGAAAATCATTCACCTTGTGTCTTATCTTTCTAAATTAAAAATTAACCATCTTTTCACTTTTTACTGACCATATTAGAAATGAGTTTTCAGATTCCAGACCCAGCAGCAGCATGTCAACATTTGGGTATTGGACTAACAGCAAGTGGTCATAATTTTGTCATGAAAATATTCAGGACAATGTAAATAGCTTTTTTTAGAAATGCAACATATAAATCAGAGGGAAAACTAAAGGATTAACTCACCTGCCTACAACTGTTAATAAAATTTCTAATGTGCTGCTTGCTCAGAAAATGAAAATTAGATATGATTGATTGCAGCGTTTTGATCCCCACAATTTTCAGTTGACAGACAAAAAATTACAGGGAAGCAAAGCCTACAACAATCCTAACTTGGTTTAGTGCATATATTTATCTCTCTATCCACACTCATTTAAACAGTATGGTATGAGGCTCATCTAATTTCCTTGTTCCAACACACAGACACCCACCACTGAAGTTAATGGGGTTTACATTATTTTAAAGAGCTATTCTAACTAAGTTAAATTAACAGGAACATTTTATTGCGTGTTTGCAGTGGAGAGTCTCTTGCCAATCTCAGGGGCATTACAGCTTGGTTCACACAGAGGGTGTGCCTCATTAAACACTGCCATGCACTGATATGTGCTTGACTCACCTCATGGACACAAACTGGCTGAATTGTATCACATGATCAGAGCTCCAAGCTTGAGTTAATGTCAACATTACCTTTCCTGCTATTTTCAATCTGCAGAATGAAATCACAACTGGAGTATCTGAAAAAACACATATTATTAACCTTTGAAAACTTCTGGACTGACCACTGGTAAAGCTAAGGTTGAAATTATGACAGTTTCTTTAGGGTCTAGAAAACAACTCTTATGAGCAACAGCTCAGGGAGCTGGGGTTGTTCAGTCTGGAAAAGCAAAGGCTCAGGAGTGACCTCATTACTCTCTACAATCACCTGAAAGGAGATTGCAGTGAAGTGGGGGTCAGTCTACTCTGCCATGTCCCAGGTGAAAGGATGATGACAGGAAATTGCATCAAATTGTCCCAGGAGAGGTTCAGATTACATATTAGAAAAAAAAAAAATCACCAAAAGAGTCATCAGGCATTGGAATAAATTGCCCAGGGCAGTGGTGGAGTCACCATCTCTGCAGGCATCTGTGTGTGGCACTTGGGGATATGGTTTTGGGGTGATTCTGGCAATGCTGGGATGACAGCTGGATTAGATGATCTTGAAGGTCTCTTTCAACCTTGATGATACTGTGATTCTGGGGTTCTTGCCTTGCTGCACTTTTTTCAGCATGGAGGTGTAGTTTAATTCTCAATTGTACATTGTGAAACATTTGCTAGGTTTTGTTTTTTTTTTTTTTAATTTTTAGGAACAGTACCTCAATAAAACATCTGATTTTAATGTTCACTTGTTCAGTAGGAGCATTCTTGTGAGACCTCTTGTATTTTCCTGTATCACCTTCCATCAAAGATGAAGTAGAAAAGATAATACAACAGCATCCCTTCCTGAAAATAAAATTAAGTGAGCTTAGTCTGAAGTCTTAAGTTATTAACAAATAGCACTATATATCTAACAGCAGGCAAGCCTATTTTGGTCTTCTGGAAATAACAGAATTACTATTTGCTATGTATTCCTAGTCTTCTTCAAAAATTGCATCAAAAATCACAGGAAATTTGATTGCATTAAAAATATTGTATTGCATATATGTTCAAGGAATATATCTTCACATTAACCACATAGAAAAAAAAAAAACTTCTTTACTTTCACGCATAATACCCAAGATACCATCCCAAGAATACAGAGACTGGTTCCTCATAATGGAGCAGGGGAAGTATGAGAGAGCACAGGCACAAAATGAAACAAGAGAGGTGCTGCCTGGATACACAGAAGAACTTTTCCCCTTGAAGACATTGTCAGTCACTCACTTGGATCTGGTAAAGCACATCCTGTTCAGCTCCACCATATGAAGTAACAAAGCCTCACATATATGGTTTATAGACATAAAATCAGGATAGGTAAAAATTCAAGCTGTCCTTTGGAGGGTTTCAGTTCTTCCTGAAGAATTCTGAAAGATTTATAAGAAAAGTAGTTTCTTTTTTCAAAAGAAAAGTAGTTTCTAGTTTTCAAACTCAAAAATACCTTAGTGATGCTTTAAATAGTTAAAACAGATGGAAGAGCCTTTTGGTGAACATTTTATTTAGGCATTTGGAAAGGCATCAAAAAAATCCCTAATTTATTGCTCTATACTGATTGTCTAAAAAGAAGAGAGAGAATTTCACTTCTCTTCTTTAAGATCTCGGGTAATTTCTTTACTTAATACTCTCTCCTCTTCATTAATAATAGCAATAAGGTTTCATATGGAAAAAATCATGGGAGAAGTATTTCAGTGCCATTTTTCTTAAGAAATTATACAAGTGTTGCATTGTACTGACTCAAAATATAGTCTGAATTTTGTATTTTATCAATATTAATCAAATATCTAGGTCAATTGCTGCTGTATTTCATGAAAATTATTGTTCATTCACACTTTTAGTCTCCAAGAGATCAACTTATCTCAGTTTGCCAAGTATCTAACACAGCTCCTCAGTGTACCATGACCCTTTCCTTCTGGGTGAGCTAGGGGAGGATTTGATGTGGAATAAAAGTAAAAGTAATTAATTTTGGAATTTTGTGTAGGATGGGATTTCTGGTTTTCAGTTCCTTTTAAACCCAGTCATTGTCTCCTCCATAATTCCCCCTGATCATGTTCTGAGAGTGTAAATAATGTGACCAAGTTACACAGACAGATCTCAAGGGATGAAAAATACTAGTGGAGAAAATTAGCAACCTGGAAACATTTTAACCAGGTTCCCAAGCAGAAGACTTTAAGCTGTGTTTCAAACAGGAATTTCCATGTCTTGAACATTCCAAAGATGTACACAGATGTAAGATGCCAAATTGTGCCAAACCTCCAGGAAGAGTTATCAGCATATTAAGTAATTTCTTACAATAAAAGAATAGGCTGCTTCCAGCCCCGATCCCTGCTTCTGTCCCACTGTCTTATTAATATATTGTGATCAACTGGAAGGGGAAATTCATGGCTGAAAATTAAACCAGTAGTTAAAACAGGCTATTTTTAACTTGTCCATGTTCCTTGCCTATCCAACAGCTCCACAAACAATCACAGTGATGCAAGTGAAGCAATGAACTGGACCAATAGCTGACATGACTGTTCGAAGAAATATAAGTATAAATTAATGATTTTCCTTCATCATGATGAGCTGGGTATAAGTGCTTGTGAGTCTTCTTTCCCCTTATAAAATTATCCTTTGAGAGCTGTGAACTGTGAACTAATTTTAATGAAATACCAACTCTGAAATTTAAAGATGTTAAGGTTCATACTGCACATTGCTTTGTCACTGATCATCCTAGCAGAAGCAGCCAGCTAATGGGATCCTCTCCTGATTCTGCACTTCCATTTCAAATATTTGGAAGTCAAATGTACATAAAATGCTCAACAAAATTACCAAGAAATTCTTAGGTTCCTGTTCCCTCATTCCATTTCTTTCCAGACTTTATGGATGTATCTGTTGCTGAACAACTGGAACTATGACTTTCCTAAATACACATATATGGTGAAATGGATATTAATATTGGTTCATGCTGTTGTCTTCCCTGAGCATATTTTTGTGCAGAGATTAATATTGAGTAGATATTGTGCCATCTTTACTTTTCAGAACTATCTAAATCCTAACAGCATTCTTCTCTCTTGCTTGAAGTTTTTCTTTGATTTAGTCTCCTCAGCTTTTCTGCATGTTTCATTTTTCATTGCTGTTTGATGTGACTATTGAATTGTCTTGAAGACTGAGTATCTCAAAATAGCAGCAATCTCCTGGCACCAAGTAAAAGATAGACAAACAATCTAAGATGGTTTCTTTCTGTTCACATTAACATGTAGATCTAAGGTCCTCTCAAGCCAGTAGCAAAACATTCACTGAACATATTCACCAGACACTGAGAAAACAAGTGAATGACTCACTAAAATCGTGTAGCATATCTTTCTGTTATGAAGACATGTTTCTTATTAAATAATGTAAATGCTGTTACCTACAGGAATCCTTAAGTACTTCCACTGTGAAAATTAGTTCTACTTGTAAATAGATAAAATAAAGTTTTCTTTTCAGTAGTCTTTTGTAACTCAAAAAGCCATTCAACTAACTTTTTGTGGTAAAACTTAAATTTAGGTAAATGGTCAGGTTTTTTAACTCTTTCAGATCAAATGCATGCAGCAGTAGGACGACAGATTTTGAATTGGTTTTGATTGACTAATTACTTTAGAGGGAATTACTAATTACTAATTACTTTATGGTCACAAACATTTTGCTCATACAAAATGTATGTGACCATAAATCTGTATTTAGTGATGATGACTTGTGAAAGTAGTGCATACTCAATTTCTATTTCAGCCACAGCTGTACAGAGTAGAGCTGTTTCTTCCACATTTGTCATTCCTGTTTGTGCTCCTTTCTGCAAACTCTACATTGCTATATTTCTCAAAAATTATCTTCAATTTAAGTGTTTGTTTTGTTTTTAAAGAATGGGTTTGAAAGTACTGTTTCAGAGCATTTCTTTAATTTCAAGGAGTATAATTACAGTTTTCAGTCATTTATGTTTAATATCAAGAGATATTTAAATAAATATCTCTAAGTATATCTTCTAACAAATCCCTTCAAAATTTGGAAGAGGAAACTATGCAAATAATTTTTCTAATAAATTTTTTATTTCTATTCTAACTAATTCTGTTAGTTAGAATCATCAAAGAAAGATTTTTTTTTTAAAACTAATCTTCCCCCTTTAATATTTTTGTCTGTATCCCATCTTATTCACATATGTATATGGGAAGACAAATTTTTTTAGACAACTATTTCTCACATATCCCTTATTTTGACATCTCTAAATCAACTTGAGCATGACTTGCCATACTAAGAAGTTGTTTTTCATTGAGTTGAACTTCATTCACCTTTACTAGCAGCAGGGTGAATTTCTGGAGGGGACGAAAAACATAGCTTTAAATAGATTTTGTACTCAGGGATGGAAAAATGAAGATAACAACTTGTCACAGTTAAGTACAACTTTTTCATTTCTCATGATGGGGCTGCTTTTGAGCCTACAGGTTAGCTTTAGGTACTTCCATGCAGGCATCAATCTGGAAAGAATTAGCTATGGGCTTGAGTGAATTTGCTGGCCTGATATCACTAGGGAGAATTTCTAGTGAATTTGCTCTAGCACCAAAACTGTTGCTGCTCCTTGTCAAAATTTTAGGTGTTTCAGTAACTCAAGTAAATTTTTCAACTTTCACACGTTTTGCTAAGTCAAAAGTATGGATGAAATCAGTGGAAGTGTCTTTCCTTTATATATGCACATTACATTACTTGGTTTTCCATTACCACAGTCTCATCTCCTGCAGAAAAGCAGCTTTTTCTCGCTGACACAGTTCCAAGGTGCTGCTGTTTGAAGGAAGATTATTCAGGTTCCCAAACACTTGTTGCTATACCAACCCAACTGATGGCACAGCCTTGTTGCTGAGCAGCTGGCTTGATACAAATTGAGGTTTTACAAGCTAAACCACAAACACATGGCTTGGTTCCAATAAATGTTTTACAAGACAATCTACAGCTCCTGAAATCTGCCTTAACACATTTGCTGTACTAAAACTCTATGTTTTCATTTAAATAATGCAATTTCTAGTCTCAGGAAAAATAAGCTGTATTTATGAAATCTAGTTAACAAAATATAACTGTTCTGTAACAGAACTTCCTACTGTCATTGATCTTCATGATCTGTCAAGACACTGAAATTAAAATTAGAGGATTTTCATATCTATAATCTGGAGAAAAATCTGATTTTCTCTTGCAAAATAATTCTCTGCTCTTTTATCATCCAAGAAATTATTTGGTAAAGTCTCAGCACAAGAATAAGGTAGGATTTAAGAATCTCAATTAGAGCTGACTTACTTAAACAAATATATATATATGTTTTATTCTCTTATTTCTTAATTAACTAGTGTGTTTTATTACTTCTATGTAATAAAGGATGTGCAGTCCCAATTAAGTCAGGAGAAGAGGTTTGGCTCTGGCTGACTGGAGATTTGGCCTGGGATGATGGCAGACAAGAATTCAGGTGAGGTTGCAGTGCTCCCCTATAGTGATGGTGTGACTGCATTAGCAGTCAAGAGTGCATCAGTAAGTCAAGGGAAGTGATTATTCCTTTCTAGCCACTATTTGCAAGGGCCCTCCTCCTCCCCAGCACAAAAGACAGTCTGAGGCACTAGAAAAAGTCCAGCAGAAAGATTCTAACCTGGCTGGGGTGCTGTAGTTTAACATATGAGGAGACAATTGGAGAGTGGCCTATTTCAGGCTGAAGACTAAAAATGTAACTAGTCTTCAGCTACATAAATGCAGGCAACAGAAGACTCTCACTCCAGTTTCTCTACAGTGCATGGAATGACAGGCAGTACCCTCAAGTAGCAGCAGGGGAAATTCTGACAGATACAAGGAAAAAAAAAAATTAAAATGAGAGTGGCTAAGCACTGGAATATGTTAACCAAAGATGTGAAATCTCCATCCTTGCAGTTATCTAAAAGATGACTGGACAAGGCAAGAAATCCCTTCTGGACTAAAATATTCTGTTATTTTAAGGTCAAGTTAATCAGAGAGGATATCTGCTCTTTCCTAGGAAAGTAATAAATGGCTACATTTAATCACTCTGATAAGGTCAGTGAAAGCAATAAATGCCTCTCTAGAACTGCTGAAAAGGGATTAAACACTGCCTTCAGCTAACCCAACATTAGAGCTATCACAATCTGTCTACTCTTTGCAACTCATTGTTCAGTGAAACATTTTGGCAGTGATGATTTATCAGATAAATGTATCAACTGCAGAGGTGAAACTTACATTGTTTAGTGAAACTTCCCTGAACATCTCTATCATCTCATCAGCTCTCCATGTACTATGCTTACAATTAGTCTGCCTCAGAGATAAAGGGGTTTGTGTATCTTCTATCTTTTTAAAACTATGACACAGGCACTACTGTACTGCATTACACTGACATTTATGAATATAGGTCTTCATAAAAATGTAATCTTGACCTTATTGAAACGAGTGGTTAATCCCCACCAATTGTAGTGAGGAATGCATGCCAGTCCCTCTTTATGAAAATGGCGTTTGGGGGAGAGTCTGGAGAGAAACACCCACAATTATTTCCAACACCTGAAAGAAGAAATGAATTATGCTTTTCCCAGTCATTTATTCAAAAGTAGTAGCTGCAGCAGTTTTATAAATCAGACTCAGAATGTCTCTCTGAGAACATATGTCATAAAAAATGCCACTGGAGACTGTGCTATTAACAGCAAATGTATAGAAATGAAAGGTTGTATGTCCATGCCATAGTAAGTTTCCTGTTCTGTCAAAAGATAATTTATCCTTTAAAAAGGTTGCATAGAAAATTTTGTGTTTAGCATTATTTTATGCATTATCTACAAACCATTTCTTTTTCTGTATCTAACTTGCTTCTACACCTACAACAGCATTATGTCAGGAATGCCTTCAATTTGAATCTTTTCCAAATGATGACACAAACCAGCTGGACTGTATTTTCATTTCCCAGGAATACTTCCTGACTCTCTTTAACAGCTTTATCTTTTTTAATTCTGTGAAATAAAACTTGAGCAAAAGGTTAAAAAAAAATTATTCCCAGGCAAAAATCCCTGACACATATTATTTGCTATCCAGACAGTGACTGTGGCTGTCTGTAGCCCTGGAGCAACATCATTTCACCATTTTCAGGTTACCTCTGAACACAGAAAGACTTTCAACATTCCTTAAGAGGACTTCTGTAAGGACTCCTCACTGACTTGCAAAATAATATGTGGCTTGGAAAGATATCTCTGTTTAGTTTAACTTACTTTTCAGAGAGAAAAATGTGGGGTAACACTGGTTTAGCATGTTTCATTCTGCCTTAAAGTCTTCTTGACTGAAAATAACCAGTCCTCTCTTCAGTTTTATTTAGCTGCCTTTTTAAATCAGCATTTTTATCAGCATTTACCATTAACCTTACATGAGTGTGACAGTAATGAAACAATTCACCCATCACTGTTGGATTATTTGTTGTGCTACAGTAAGAACTGCTTGCTGGATATGAGGAGCTCTTCGTACTATCAAGACAACCTATACTGCTCCGTTGTACTCAATATACTACTCCACTGTCCTGAAACCAATTAAATCATGTGGTATGTTAAAAAAAAGACATACTTTCATTCTCATGTTGATTTAGATTCACTGAAGAAATCTAAGATAATTCTGTTTGTCATTTGCTCTAGACTATGTATCATAAAAACCTCAATATTCTTGAAACACATCTTGGGTGTAAATTTGTCAACTTTTAATTAGACTGGAAATAGTCTTTTCTAGTTTCCCCTGTAGAGTCTAGATCTGCCTCTCCAGAGGCAGTCTGAATCTCATATCAAAAGACTCCAAAGTCTTCTGAGACCTGGAAAAGAGGTTGTGATCCAACCTCTGGAGAAGGCTCCCTTTTTCAGTGCCAACTATATGGTTGTAACAAAGATTGTTAAGTATTTTCAATTTAACTTTCCAAAACATACTGTCTTCATTTACCAAAAGGCATAATGTATTTTTAAATTAAGTTCTGGTAGGCTATCTCATCCATCTAAAATGCAGTATCCCATTCTCATAGATTTATATAACTTTTTCCATTTTTATTGTAAACAGCATGGTTTTTTCATGTCTCCCCTATTACTTTTTTCTTGTTTTCCTTTGAAACGGAAATATGTTGCCAGTTCCTTGGCTTTGCTACATGTTTAACTATTCTGACTGTTTTTACTTTGCTCCTTCCAAAGATGCTTATTAAAAAGGTGCTTTTATTAATCTATTATTATTCAGGATTTATTATTAATAGCAGGAATAGCTCAAGGCAAGAAAAATTCAGATGAATGCTTTTTCAGACTGCAGAGCTTTGCTGCATTTGAATTAATAGATAAAGTACCTGTTTTAATCTAGTTTTCCAAGTCCTTAATGATGAGACTGTTAGTGATGCAAAATTTTGTTTACTTTCTTTACATACACAATGGAACATTTTCTTTGACTGAATAAAAAATTCAAAAGCAGACCTTTTACCAGAGTATACTTTACATTTATCTGGCTCTCTTAGCTCTAGCTGTGAGCTGGATGCAGGAAAAAGGAAATTGGAAATGGCAGAATATTACCTTAACAGGAGTTGACATAGACATTCAACATCTAAGATTTTGGATACTGGATTAATTTTCAGAGGTGGACATCTAGTTTTAAAATGACTGTGAGCCAAAGCACAAGCTCACTTCACCCAGAAGCTGTGATTTTCAGAAATAGTCATGGAGTATAAAAAAAATATTTGGCCTTATCAAGATATGGTAATTAGAAATAAAAAGAATGTTTCTTTATCTCCCATACAATTAATTTTTTTTCTTTTATCAACCTCTTCTTTCAACTTGAATACAAAATTAAAGTGCAGTATGGGTCCTGTCCTTCTGTTGTACAAATTTAGCTCTTAGCTGTGTCACTAAACCAGTAATCCCATTTATCTTTGAATTAAACATGCCACAACTTTCTAAGAAAAGAAATAAAATTAGGTCATTAACATTCAAAATACTGAAACAAAAACATATTTAAGCAAAACTGACAACATCGATAATATTCCTTTTTATATGCAAAATATCTAACACCATAAATAAGATCAGTGATCACAGTAGATAACCTTACAGAGTGTGTTTCCAATTATCAGTTATCAAAATATTGTTTGCAATTGCTATCTTTCACTGTCATCTAGTGTACAAAAATACTTTCTGCAAGTGCTTGGTGAAGAAGAATGCAAGAATGCACAGAAGAATAAAACAATAATTTTTCCCAACTTAATTTAAAAACTTTTAACCAGAAAGTAATTCCTAAGGTTTACTTCTGTCCATCTAGTTACTCAGTCTTGAAAAGTCTGAACATGCATGGCCAGCAAGAAAATATGAAATGGAGAGGAAATACAGAGCTTTAAAGTCCAATACCATTACAGAACATAGTGGAGCAGGGATTTCAGTCTCAGTTGTATCAGGGCTTTAAGGCTAAAGGAAAGTATAGTCAAAATATGTCTGTCAATTTGAACAGAAGAAATAAGTACCTAGTGAAGAAAACCATTAGAATATACTGCTAAATAAAACCCCCAAGCTCCCCCCCCCACCAACAACTAAAAATTTAATTGTTCAAACAAGCATTAACTATATTTCATCTGTTCCCATGAATTGTTCATCTTTTCTACATAAAATAGCAAGAAAGTAAACATGGCAGGCTTGAGTCAAGCTCTCTTAGGGCATTTGTGAGGTATTTCAGTGAGGAGTGTTTCAGTTTGCACAGTGAAGAATGGAGCCATACTCACAGCTTATATGTTTGAGACTTTCCACAAACACCCATGTTTATAATTTTAATTAGCAATACTGCACTGAAAGTATCTGATCACCTTTTAAAGGAAATATTTATTAATTTTCAAAATGAAAGATCATATGAAACTATTGCTTCTACCTACCTGTTGTTGCCACAGTCACATGATCAAATTCAGTTTTCACTTCACAACATTCAAATACTGCACAAGTTATTCCAAGTAAAGTGAGGACTATATTCACACATCCAAAAGGAAACAGGATTAAAAAATAAATGTGAATAATCTGTGATGATGTTAATCTATTTAGTCCTGGTAAAATTGGCCTCAAGGAATCATGGCACCAAATACTCAAAATGACAAACTAAATGCAGGGCATTAATATCTGTTCTTAGGTGTAAGTTTGGTGCTAAATGTTTGTCACTTGTTCACTTCATAAATGTTACTCAAAGGGCAAAAGGCAGCAAAGCTGCCTTAGTTACTTAGTGAAGTTACTTAGTGAAGCTAAATAACCCAAAATTACATAAGGGCAACTTATTAACATGAAAAACATTAATAAAAGGTTGATTTTTAAAAATCATGTCTAAAGAAATTGCTTTGGCATCAAAAAAACCCAACCCAAAAAACCACAAAACAACAAAACCCCACCAATTATTATTTGAATAATAATAATAATAATGATAATTGAAGAACAGGTAAAAGTTGCACTGATTTAAAATTGTACAAAGAATGGATTCATATTCATCTTCTCATCCTTGCAAAATGGCAGAAATATTATTGCAGGTTCAGCTGAAGGACTGGATTGGTGTCCAAACAATTTAAGATTGAAAAAAACAAATTGAATTGAATTGATTGAATAAAAAATAATAATTTTGCAGTTAGTGGAAGAGTAATGTAAACACAACATTTTTGATTAAGGTAGATATTGAGCTTAAAAGGCTAAGGAAAAGAAAAGTTTTAGCTTACTTAATATTACTTTTCTTAATTAATTTTTTCCTGTATTTACTATATCTAGAAATAACGAATGACATTGACCAGTTTTCAGTGAGCAAGAAAACACCGTTCCTAATTCTTCACTTAGCAACAAACAAAATTTCATTAGCTCAAGGTTCTGAAAGCATCTTAACTCATTTTCTGTAAAGAAAACAATTTTTTCTACAAATTTGAAATGTCATTTCCTTGCATTTTTTTTTTTTTTTTTGCTAGGGTTATCTTTGAATTATGAACACAGTAATTTTCAATTGGAACATAACTTGGAATCCATTAAGCAGTTCAAATGACTTCAATCCTTTGTGAAATTAAGTATATGTGTCTAGTGAAATATCTCTGTATCAGTACTTGAACATTTGATGTCACACTGCATTGGACCTCCAAATTTCTGCTTGCTGTTTTTTAGTGCATAAGAAATATTCAAGGATATAACTTTTGGAAATAGTAAAAAAAATTCAGACAACTTTGCAATCATCTGACTGTAAAAGAAATAGAATAAAGTTAAAATAACTTTCTGAAAACTCTCCTGGCCTCACAAAGGATTCTAGATATAAAATTCTGCATTGGAATTCAGTAGTTATTCCTAATATTGTCCTTTAATGAAAAATACCAAAAACTAAATCCATCCTTGCTAAATGAGAGCTTGGAAAAATACTTAAGAACAAATTAGAGAGAAATAAATAAATTGCACAGGACTGGTATGCAGGTTGCTAAGACCATTGTGATTTTTAATGCATATATTTTCCTGTCTTTTCTGGGATGGCTGTCTTCTAACAAATCTTAAAAAAAAAAAAAAAAAAAAAATTCAGGAACTATTTTAAAAATATTTCTCAAAAAACCCAAAAGGAAGTGTGAAAACTTATGAAATATCCGTCAGGAGTGGATATTGATACCAGACGTATTGTACAGCATGCATGTTTAGAGAATTTTAAAAAGCAATTCCTATCACCAAACTGAGAACTCCCAACACTTGCTTTCAGACAGATTAAAAATGTAAAGACTAGCAATGACCTCTAGTGTTGTGGTTTCAGTACTGCAAAATACTCTTGCTAGCAATAAACCACAGCACCCATGGAGCATCCAGGGAATTTTAGACTGTATTTTTCAGTTATTAGTGCAGCACACAAGAAGCTCCTTTTAAGGACAAGAAAATGTTTTGTCTGTTACCTAAAGCTAACAGCAGCAGAAATACTCTGCTATGTCTCCAGTTTAAAAAAAAAAAAAAAAAAAAAAAGAAATTTAATGTTTGAGTTGAAAGGGT
>VZRH01002097.1:491051-501845 GCA_013397555.1 Urocynchramus pylzowi
AAAAAAAAAAATGTAGTTTACTGTTTGAGTTGAAAGTGTCTGCATCTGATGATATAGTGGGTAACTTTCTGTACTCTGCACCTGTTTCAAGAACATGGCTTATGTATCAGGTGAAATGCCACTCTGGCTGGCTTATAAGCCCAGGGCAAGCAGCCCAGGGCAAGGGGAGCAGGAGACAGTGAATGAAATTTCAAGAGGAAGAGTAAATAAGAAGGCATTATATTTCAGACTGTTTTGCATATAAAATATGTGACACACATATTTTGGACAATTTGAAGAGAAGGGACAAAGCAGTGTTGCTTTCTAAGATGACCTTCATGCCATTACTGTCCCCTCCACAAGCAAACATCCATGTTGTTGTGTATTGGTTTTATTAGCCATGAGAGTGAACAGAAAAAGCCTCAATACACAAATGTTGTTATAAAATGACAAAATGACAGTACTGGGACCTAAACCAATTGCCCATTGAGGCTTGAGAGGAAATACACTACTTGCCTTTGGTAACACCACAGAATTCTTGGCCTTACTCTTACAGCTCAGACCTTGTTTTTAGATTTTATTTTTGCACTTATTTAAGAAGCAGGATCTTTTTCTTTTTTTTTTTTTTCTCTACTTTCTATTGAACAAAAAAGTCTACAGCTTCAGTGAAAAATGAAAAATTGTCTTTTTTTGGACAAATTGCCACAGCAGAATGGTTAAAATGATCATATGAAATTTGCTGTGAAATCCTTGTGTGGGTTACCTGATAATTGAGGGGTACTTCCCAAACACAGCTGTACTGAAATTACAAAGTGATCTTCTGAGGTTTTCTAGGGCTTCCTCTCATCACCAAGCACTGAAGAGAGGAATGTTTCTGTGTTTAATTCCACTTTTGGATCTTGCTTACTCTCACTTGTGCCTCATTTTTGTCCTTAATAGTTCCTTCTTTTTTTCTCTCTAACAACAATGTTAAACACGCTGCTGAGTTGTTCCTTACAGTAAGTTTTCATGTGCTCTCTATCACTTTGGTTTTGTTTAAATGCCTCCATTTTACTGCTACTTTCTATATCAATGCGGATATGTTGTTTTTTTCAGAGTACACCTGTTCAACACTCTAGTCAGTCTTTATCTGCGATTTGAGATTATTTTTATCACAGACTTTCAGAAATGCAATCCTGTAGTTAGACACCGTAAAGCCTCCTGCCACAGGTTTGACTCTGCTAGCTGTAAATTGATAGCAGCACCGTGGTGCCATAGCTGCGAGAACACGGAGCTCAGGCTGGGTTGGCCCTTTGTGGATTTCCCCTTCGCTGGCTCTGCAGCCTTGCCTGAGCCACATGATGTTTCCTACACTTGGGTAAAGCAAGTTCCCCTCTGCTTGGATGGGCTGAGATCCCATATAGAGCATCAGCAGTGTGTGCTCATCCTTAGACTAGCTGCCTGCAGCAGAATCACAAAACACCCCCCTTCATGCTAGAATATATGTCACAAAAAAGTTAACAGGCACAATGACCTTAAGGCTGTGTCGGGGAAAAAAAGGATGCTTGAGATGGTAGTCTGGAACATTTCTGAATTACAGATAATTGTACAAAATCTTTGAATTTCTATATGGCATTGGAGAGCACAGAGGAAACCCAAACTTAGGCAGGCTCAGGTTATAAGAAGCATTTGGGACAGACCAAGGTTTCTCCTCTTCTGCATCCTAAGCAAACTCATAAATTGAGTTAGCATGTAAAGAAATAATAAACAACATTTTTTATGACAGTTTCTCCAGCACTGTCTTTAAAAAATAACCTCATAACTAAGCTGGAAAGAAATCAACTTCTTCTTTAGATAAACCTAGATTAACTGAGTCTTTGTGACTGTTAAGCGACCACCAACAGTTTTTATGTTATATTCAAACCAGATATATTTTGTTAAGATTAAGGGATATATGTAAGCTTGGCAATTACTTTTGACCAGCTTTCCAGAGATCAAAGTACTGAGAAAAATTAATTGAAAACACATACACAAATTAAAATGTAGACAAAATTTGAGTATCTTAAAAAGGATTTAATAAGCAGATAAAAAGCCAAATTTCACAATCTAGAGAGAGCTACTGCTAGGAGCTTTTTCAGATTCACCACTTATATAAAAATACAGTTAGAAATTAAACAACAGCAGTAACAAATCTAATCAGTGTTATGTATCAAAACAGAGGAAAAGAGAAACTGATAGGAGTAATGTGAACTCGAAGCTATGAAACACGGTCCATTGCCAGTCAAGGCAGGGGTCAGTTGCTCTTTTTTTCCCCAGAGAAAAGAACTAAGTTCCTAGAACTAGGCATTGAGCCTACAACAAATGGCTGAAACTATTAATAACATGAAAATTATCTGCTACCAATTAAGAAAGTGACTGGACAGAGATGGAATTAAAGTAAGTTGAGCTAACTTGGGGGTTTACGCTGTGGTCCACTAAGGTTAGTATTTATAAAAATGTGAAAATCAGGGAAACTTTAGAAGACTGGAAGTATTAATGTTAGGGGAGTGTTCAAAAAGGGCATATAGATAAAACTGCTTAATCCATAGTCTGATGTCTTCAACCCACTTTTTCTTTATGATGCCAATGGTGCAATTCAGTTAATACACATAGAAGGATTAAAACCAGTAAATGTTGCTCAGAAAGGTTTTGTGAAAATGGACTCCAACCATTAAATTTTGATTGACTGTAATTATGTATTTGAGTAAAGTACATACTGCTTACTGAAGTTAATTTCTTCCTTGTTAAATAGGAAACAATGCTAAGCTTTATGTACAAATCTAATTTTGTAGCTAGAGTGTTAAAAAAAAAATATATCAAAACTCCAAACCAGTCTTCAACAAAGCAGGAATATTGTGCCAGGAGTGGGGATTTTGGGCATCTCTAGCTGCAACCTCAAGACACAAGCCAGCCAACATCGCAGCAGTCAGCCTGGAAATGTACATCACCAGCCCCTCCAGTGAGCCAGACTTAGCCCTACAGTTTTGACATTTCCTTCCTTCCTTCCTTCCTTCCTTCCTTCTGTCCCTGTGCTCAAATATTAGGCAGGTATTGATCTCTATTACCTTGAACTTGCTTATTTCAGTAGAAGAGAGTAATTTGTAATTACTAGAGATTTGCATGTTTCTATTTGGTTGTGCTTCATACACTGGCACAAAAAAATGTACTAAATGAGATAATTTTAGAAATTTATTTTAGAAAGACATTAATTTAAGAGCCTTGGTATTTCTAACTGCAAAATAGCCTACCACAATCTCCATCTATCTAAAGAATTCCCTGTCTACACAAATTTGAACAATCTATACATGCTTTAAAAATGCATAGGAAACATAAATGATGCAATCAAACCAGCAGCCATCTGAGCTGCTGTATTGGAAAGCTCAAGTGAAGAGCAGATTCCAAAGCTGCAAAGCTCTGAAAGAGGACTCTACCAGCACCCACGCCTGAGCTCATCAATGAATATAAAAAAGCTCCTAAGAATGAGTAATGAATGCAAGTGCACTCAGATTAGTCAGTTTTCTTTTTTTCTTTTTTTTGAAAATGATTTAAAACCTAGTTTAAATTAGTCTACTCCTACAGTATCTTTTAAAATATTGTAGCTAGGTATTTAGAAATATTTGAAAGGTATAGTCTCTTCTGGAAATGCAAAGAATCACCATTTCAGTGTACTTAGCTCATCATTTCAGTTTACTCTGTTAATTGAGGTCAGTGAGTAATTCTTTGAATTGAGACCCTGGGAGCTGCAAAAAGAAAGGAAGATGGTTTTGTTTCTATTCCATTCAGAAATAAAAGTGAAAGAAAAAGGACTGAATACTATAAGTTAGCAGAACAAAGGACAAATAGTATTCAATATGTTAATAGATTATATTTTCAGCTAGCAATTAATCCTTATGTAAGTGCAAAATGGGTTTTATTTATTTAGTTTAAGGCTCTTTGTAGTTTATTTAAATATATTAATAAAATATATTTAACAAAAAGTTTTGGTATCATGAATTTCTAGTTTGCATTACTAGAAAGGTTGGCAAGGAGGAGGGAATTTAAATGTGCTTATTTAGAAAAGGCAATTAGTACTTAAAAACAAAATGTAAAAAAAAACCCCAAATCTAAATTAGTGACTCAGATTAAATACAACCACACTTTTCTAGCCTCTAAAAACAGACTGCACATTAAAAGCTAAATATAGAAGGAGTGGACAAAGTCTAGAAGCATTTGAGTTTAATTCTCTGCAGTGCCTGATGCAGTACATTTCCAGGCCAGCTGCTGTGATGCTGGCTGGCTTGTGGCCTGTGGTTTCAGCTGGAGATGTCTAAAATCCCTGCTCCTGGCACAGCCTTGCCATTTGGATCTGGATTCCCATACTGCTCCATGGCTTACAGTGAGAGACAATTCCACTGGCATGCAGGGCTAAGGGAGAAGCTGAAGCTTCTATGCCTTGGTTTTCAGGTTCTGTCTTTACGGTTACCAAACCAGGAGAGCGAGTGATGCGACCGATGAAAGGATCAGAGTACGTCATCTGTGAACAGAAAGGTAATTAGAATGCTGTTTTTTCAGTACATTTTTTTCATGACTGTAAAAAGAAAAATACATCAAGTTTCTAGCAATACAGGCCAAACAAATTCCTGGTATAACTTCTTCAACTGAAATATCTGCATATGTAGTAATTCTTTGTCAGCAGGAATTAAACTTAAATTTTAAAAGTACAAGTTTATACGTGAACAAGGAGACCCGCATGGATTAACAAGGAACTCCTGGACAAAAACAGAAAAGGGGAGCCTTCAGAGGGTGGAAGTGAGGAACCTGGGAGGAATACTGGCAAATTTTCCCAGCAACCAGGGATAAGGTTAGGACAACCAAAGCCCTGAAAGAATTAGAACTGCCTAGGGATCTCAAGGACAGCAGTAAAAGCTTCTACAGGTACATAAGTAGCAAAAGGAAGACTAGGGAAAATGTGGGTCCTCTCCAGAAGGGAACAGGGGAGATGGTTACCCAGGATATGGAGAAGGTTGAGGTACTCAGTGCCTTTTTTTTGCCTCACCCTTCACTGGCAAGTGCTCTAGCCACACCACCTGAGTTGCAGAAGGTAAAGGCAGGGACTGGAAGAAAGAAGAACTGCCAGCTGTAGCAGAAGAGCAAGTTTGAGACCATCTAAGGAACCTGAAGGTACACAAGTCCATGGGACCTGATAAGTTGCATCCATGAGTCTCAAGGGAACTAGCACAGAAAGTGGCTGAGCTACTTTCCATCATATTTGAGAAGTCATGGCAGTCCATGAAGTTCCCACTAAGTGGGAAAGAGGGAGACAATCCCTTTAAAAGAGGAAAAATGGAATACAGGCCTATGACTAATACCAATTTTCTTGCTAGTGTCTCCCTAACTCCAGTCCTTAGTAAAGCTCTAAAATATAAGAAAGAAGTTTTTTACAATTAAGGTTTTAAAATGATGGAATAGCCTTCCTGAGAGGTGGTGGATGCCCCATCCCTGGAAACATTCAAGGCCAGATTGGATGGAGTTCTGAGTAACCTAGTCAGGTTGAAGGTGTCCCTGCCCATGGCAGGAGGGTTGGAAGTAGATGATCTTTAAGGTTCCTTCCAATCCAAACCATTCTATAATTCTGTGAATATGACTTCAGTGCTTTAATATAAAAAAGCTGATAGACAGTAAAGAATGGGAATTCTATTCACAGTAACACTAAATATTCAGTAATGCTTACACAGCTATAACTTTCTATAAATATTACTAACAATTTTACTGTTGTTCTATGTAGTCTGCACTGTAATGCTTGTTTGACCTTGTTGTACTCATCATCATCTGAGTGCTGAGGAGAAATGGTGGTATTGGAAGGTCCCTTACACAAATGGAGCCTCTTAAATGAAAATGCACAACAAGGGATTTTTACAGGATTATTAAGGTTGTGTCTTTTCCCTTGAGAGCTTTTGTCCTTAACCACTTCTGAGGGTATGTCCATTCTGACTTTTTAATCTGAGATTTAAATGTCCTTTGCATATTTCTGCACAGGACCAAGAACTGATCTCCTGACCTAGATGTTAAATTGAACCTAACTATTCCCTTCCTGCAAGGAACTCTTGCAGCAAACAAGAAAAAATCACTTACGAATTCAAAACTTGTGTAGTCAGAACAATTGAAACATTGGGAAGCCACACAATGTTAAAATCACTGGTTAGGAATGATCCATAACAAGGCCAGAGGGAGTGGCACGCTTTCAAAATGGCATCAGCTGTTCTTGAGTCACTGACCATTCAAAAACAAATTAGTGATTGCTTATGGACTAGTCAGTGCTCTGGAAAAGAAGCAAGAGATGAGATAGGACTTGGTGTTTGCCATGGACTGCCAGGCTACATTAAAGGATAATCAAAGTTCTGGAAGTCTCTCTCAAAACACGCAGGAGCACTTGTGTTGTTGGAGACTGCTGTTCACTTTGCATATTCCAGGTCAGAACAGTACTTTGTCCTTTAAAAATACTGGTTTCTGAAGTGGTTGTTTAGTTGGAGGGGGACTTAAACTGAAAACAAATACTTGTTGAAGATTACTTTGCAAGATGCCACAAAGCATCAACAGAGAAGGAAGGAACTTGGGTTTAAAGCATCAGCCTGATCTAGCAGAGGAATGAATATAGCTGTTTCCAGTATTTGAAAAAGGGGAAAAATAATTTAAAAAAAAACACCAAAAAAAACCCCAACAAAACAAAACAAGGGAAATTGATGAAGATAGCAATGTGTTTGGTTTTGACTGGGGCAGAGTTAATTTTCCTCTTAGTATCTGGTATGGTGCTGTGGTTTTTTTTATTTAGTGTGAGAATAATGTTGATAACACACTGATGGTTTAGTTGTTGCTAAACAGGGCTTATCCCAAGTCAAGGACTTTCCAATTTCCTGTGCTCTGGCAGTGAGCAGGTGCACAAGAAGCCAGGAGGGAGAATGGCTGAGACAGCTGACCTGAATAGACCAAAGGGATGTTCCATATCATAGAATGTGATGCTCAGTATATAAACTGGGGGGAGTTGAGGCTGGGAGGGGCTGATCACTGCTCAAGGCAGGGCTGGACATCTGTCAGTGGGTGGTGAGCAACTGATTTAGGCACCACTTATATCTGTTTCAGGTTTTGTTTCTCTCTCTTTTTGTTGTCTCTATTATTATTATTATATTTATTTGAATTATTAAACAGTTTCTATCTCAACCCACGTGTTTTACAATTATTTCCTGCTTCTCCTCCACATCTCACTGCAGAGGGGAACTGTGTGAGCAGGCAGCTTTGTGGTACTTGGTGCCTGGCTGGGGTTAAACCAAGACACATCAGTACGGGAAGCAGAAGTACACAGGGTGAATTTCTGGCAAGCATAGCTAAAGAAAATAGGAAGATGTGGGTTTTGAAGTGCATTTGAAACTAAATAAATACTGCCAGTATTGGTCTGTTACCGGCACGCAGATAACAAAATTGTACAGAAAAATCGTCACCAGACCTCACTGATACTGTGGGACTGTGCCCCTTGTCCATGACAGTGCCCCTTGCTGCCAGCCTTGGCTCTCAGTTTGCTTTCCCTTAAAGAGCAGCCTGCTCTTTTTCCTCTCTGACTACAGCTGCATAAATATGTAGTTTAAGAGACACATTCTTTGGTATGACAAATTTAGCACACAAAATTAAGAGCACACAGTGAGAAACCCTTTCAACCTTCTTGGTTATTTTACAGAACATGAAAAAAAGTATAGGTGGATCCTAAACAGTATCTTGAAAGAATAATAACCCACATTTTGTATAGCACTTTGAAAATGTGAAGAATTCTCAGTAACCCTGATTCAATGCTTTCTTTTCGTATATCCTAGAGCAAAAACTTCTTCATAAAATGCTGCTTTTTTTTTTTTTTTTTTTAAGGACAGAATATAATGCTAAATTTTAGGTTTTGTTCAGACAGGCTCATGAAAAAACCCTGTAATTAGTTGTTTGGCATGAAGTGGATCTGGAACACTTTGAGAGGAAGCAACATAATGAAATGTTACAAGAACAAGCCAGAACAACCTGCTCTGCTAGCAGCACTTTGCTTACTCCCCAGAACTGAAGTTCCTGCTTCAGTCCTGCCTGAGCTGCCTCTCAAATCAATCAACAGTTGTTGCACACGTGCTGTAAAAACCAGAGCCATGCTTAAGTGCCTGAAGCCTCACTTTATGCCATTGTTGAAAGTCTGACTGGCAGAGGTGCTTTGCCAGAAAAGCACAAGCCCTGTTGGCACTGCCACTTCAGTGTTTAAAGAGGTGCTGCTGCTTCTCCTGCCTATGTCTCAGCTTCTCAGACTTCAGGAGGTCACTCTCAGTAGTTTCTCCTCAAGAGAATTTTAATCATACTTATTCATGCTCCAGGCTTACCAAACCTCAAAGTTCTGGGTTTTTTTCCTTGACTTCTGACAATAGCATGCATGCCACTTGTTCTGTATTATACTTCTCATTACATTACATCTGTTTGAGTACTGATGCCTTCCCTGCTCTGTTTATTGTTGTAGTCTGAAGTGCCACAGGTGTCTTTCAGAATTTGGACACATCTCCCAGCAAGCTGCAGGGCTGGGGAGTACTTGTTTATGGGGTGCCACAAGGTGGCAACTGGGGGCTTTTTTTAAAAGGCCAAGAAATTCCTGTCTAGACAGGCTGTGACTATTCAACATAGCCTTTAATGTGTCAAACAGGCAGGAAGCTCTCCAACATAGCAGAGGTGGCTATCACAAGTTTACTGTGAAAACCATAAGCCTGATCCAGCTTGTGAGAAGTACCTCAAAGTATGGAAGGCCACAATTAGGTCATCCTGGAAGCCTTTTCTTTTCCGGGATGAACAAAGCAAATTCTCACAGCTTTTCCTCATAGGAGAGATCCTCCATCCCTCTACTCAACCTGGTGGCCTCCTCTGGACTCTTTCCAGCATGTTGAGGTCCTTCCTGTGCTTGGGACCATGACATGCTTGCACTTGTTTTTGCAATCCTCCTCTTACGTGCAAAGGGTATTCTCTATCTGAATACCTGGCAAATTATGCTTTGCCATGACCTGCTGCCCGTGGTGTGTGTTACGGAAGGAGAGGTGAAGGTAGGCAGCAGAGAAAGTACAATCCAGCTGTATGGTGTTCTCAAGGGATCTTGGCTAGAGGATGTCCTTGATGCCAGCTAGCATTGTGATCCTTTCCTGCATCTCTGAGTCAAACAAGCCTCTTGCTTGTATTCCTCTCAAATTCACTCTTCTCTAATTTATGTGGAAATGTCCTCATCCCACAGAAAAGTTCTGTGGGCTAAACCTGTAAAGAAACTTGTAATAAAACAGAAACCAAAAGTGACGTGTACAAGATTTACTTTTGTTTTCTCAGACAGGAATAAGAGGTCAGTTCCCACCCTACAGCTCCTGGGCTGCTTTATGTCAAAAGCTCTCCAAGGGCCCATCCCTGGGGGGTGGGAGTCCAGCCTGGACAGTGAGTACACCTGGGGCCACCCTCACTTGCTGGCACAGGGATGAATTAACACTTGCTAAATTCTGCCTAGCATCTGGAAATGCAAAGAGTCATCATCTTAAATGCTGAAATAATAGTCAATGCCTATGGCAGGAAAAAGAATATAGTGACAGAGAGCCCTTCATTCTCATCAAGGAATCCTTCTCCTGCTCTGAATCCTTCTCTTTTTATTTCTTTCCAGTTTATCCTTGCTGGCAGGTCTCAACTTCTAGTCTTAAAAAAAATTCCTGTGTGTTTGGGAAATAGATACATCCTTTGGTTGGACTGGCCATAGTGATCTCACTTTCTTTAAGCGACAGGTGATATCTAGAAATTTGGTAGGAATTGGTATCCCTGTAGTCCTAAGTTACGTTTCACAGCAAAAGTGTTTGATAAGTTTCTCTAGTAGAAACTGATGTTTTTCTGTTAGTGCAGAGTGTAAGAAAGTGTCATCTAAACCCATCTCTTTTTTTTTAAGATTTCTTTTTATAATTCCAAATGTCAATGAAGCATGTAAGTTATTTCAGTATATTTCTTTACAATAAAACTCAAAACATACAGGACAGATATTTAAACCTTTCTGTAAGGTTTAAAAGGCCAATCTTTCTGTAGATTTCCTAAACTTTTGATCTCTTGTCATCTCAGATTAAAATGAAACTGAAAAAACCTCCCGCTCAGGTAAGGCCAAGGGCCTGACTTTGAAATGCCAGTCATGTCCTGGGCTGGATCAAAAGCACCATGGCCAGCAGGGCGAGGGAGGGAATTCTGCCCCTCTGCTCCGGTGCTGCACCAGCGCCGGGGTCCCACCAAAGGAAGGACATGGACCTGGTGGGAGTGAGACCAGAGGAGGCCGTCAAATTGATCAGGGGGATGGAGCCCCGCTCCTGTGAGGAAAGGCTGAAAGAACTGGGATTGTTCAGCCTGGGAAAGAGAAGGCTTCGGGGTGACCTGACTGTGGCCTTCGTGTATCTTAAGGGAAGGAAGGAAGGAGGAAACCCGGGACAAGACTATTCACAAGGGCATTCAGGGACAGAGTGAATGCGTTTAAATTGAAAAAGAGTAGCTTTACATTAGACACTAGGAAAAAATTCTTTAGTGTGACCGTGGTGAAGAAATGGAACTGGCTGCTCAGAGGTAAGCTGGGAAGATCTTGAACACATTCCTGCAAGTATTCAGGGCCGGGGTGGATCGAGCTCTGGGCAGCCTGCTCCAGCGGACGGCGCCCGTGCCGAGGGCAGAGCCTGCTCCATCCCACACGGCTCCATCCCACACGGCTCCATCCCACACGGCTCCATCCCACACGGCTCCCGGACTGCGCCCGCC